>OZ022588.1:19261437-19503937 GCA_963669155.1 Arbacia lixula | reverse complement strand
TTGGATTTGGATTTATTGTGAAAAAGGTCAATTTTTGGCAAATTTTCACAAATTTCATTGACCTTTGACCTCTGACCTTTCAGGAATTTTACCAAAAATGTCACCAGTCTATCCCCAAGTAGTGATACATCTTTGTACAATGTTTAATGAGAATTGCATCCTTGGATTTAGATTTATTGTGGAAAAGGTCATTTTGGGGCAATTTTTACAGAGTTCATTGACCTTTGACCTTTGACCTCAATCAGATTTGACCCCAATTTTACACACTTCATTAGTTTCATGCAATACATACATGTACTAAGTTTGAAGCAAATCTGCTTAACGGTTCTCAAGATATTGCCTAGACGGATTCGGGACGGACGGACGGACGGACGGACGGACGGACGGACGGACGGACAACCCGAAAACATAATGCCTCTGGCCACTTCGTGGCGGAGGCATAAAGACACTGTCAACTTGGCAAGCTAGCCATTTGATACACTCTATTGACTTGCCACTGTACCCAAATAGTAAGAAATGCATGTAGCATAAATGTTCTGATTCTCTGCTTTTAAACTAAATAATTTTGTTCATTACGCTTGTTCTTAAAATGTCCTTTACTGAAAGCAAAGCAATATCATGGAAACAAGGGAAAAATACTCTGGAGGATGTATCTTAATAAAATAAATTTCAAGATGCAGTATAGAAGCCTTTGACACTGGAATAACTTTGATTTGATTATTAATTATTAATCTTATTTCACACAATTTATAGCAACCAAGGCAATTTGAATTAAATTTCTTTTGTCCCATTCTAGTCTGTAGCCCTGGAGTGTCAGTGGATGAAATAATCAAATTGCTACATATGAATACAGAGAGCATGTGACTATGTTGGAGTTTGTCTTCATTCCCTTTAGCAAAATCAAAAAGACTAAACAACTGACTTAATTTGCAAGAATCTCCTAATTAGAAAATATCATGCCAGTTTAACAAACTTAATTTCAACATGATTTGCATTGTGATTTAAAAATTATTTTCAAAAGACAAAGATACAAAATGCTTTAATGAATTCATTAAATTCAATGAGCCCTTTAAAAAGAAGTTTTTTTCTAAATGTGCTAAATAAAGTCTTGTTGGTTAAGTAGCATAATACAACTGTGTAATCTGTCAAAAAATATGTGAGAAAAATAAATATTTGAATACCTGTGTGTGTAAACACTGTAAAACATTAAACTAAATCTACTTTCTGGTCAATCATTTCCATTCATGAATCCCCTAATTTGTATCATATTAGTACTGCCTTTTATGGTTGATGTTGGGTTATCATCACAGCTTTCAAACTTATGCTACACAACAGCAAAATCTATACAGCTGAATGCGCCCCCCAAATCCAGATTGTTATCCTTATAGTATCCTTGTACGAATTTGTTTTCAAACAATTCAAATTGTTTATGAATCGGAATTGACATTTTATTTCAGTACAAATTAGACATTCTCATATTAAAAAAAGAAATATAGAAATTTCTACAAAATGTGATGTGTGTGAATTTGTGCTGCACAATTATTACTGTGAAAAAATACATTGGATGTTCGATGCAATCAATACATGGAGATATGAGCAAAACACATCATTTCTGAAAAATGCATACACATCTCACTCAACACCATAAGCTGTTTCATACCTACAAGGAATACACACAGTGAATAAAAAACCCATGAAAGACGGTCATTTGGAATCAATACGTAACAACACAATGCATAAATCTCTGCATCAAGTAACAGAACATTGATAGTTTCAGTTTACACACTATGTATTTCTCGCATTCCTCCACAGTGTTCAATATCACAATGTTCAACTCTACATGTGTCTATAACTTAGATTTAATTGAATGTGAAAAATATGCAGTTGGAAAGGTGGATAAATATGAACTTTAATAAATGAGTAAAAACTCCATATCAAATTAAAATATATTATCTGGGCATGGCAATGACAGGTTGATTCGGACAGTAACATTTCACAAGGTATGTCACCACATTAGAATAATCACCAGTCACTCAGACATGTGAATACACAAAATAAGATAAAACTGAATACATTGAAGACTGAATAAATGTTTTTGCCATGAATACAGAGTACTGACTATGAGATGGCAATATGGACCAGACCTACTTAGTGAGTGTTCAATACTCACAATATGCAAGAGGCACCAGCAGAGGTTCAAATTTTACATGCCTCACAATCAAAGCAAGAAACATCAACATTTACAAAATTAATATCATAGCATATACATAAATATTTTTTCAAAGATATATTTCTTCCCTTAACAAGATTGTATACAAACATAAATAGTACCTTTTCCCTATGAGACCGATTTTTATCTCAAAGAAGAGAAAAACATCTCACTTTTCATTTGGTGAATGTTGAAAGAAATACTTCATGATCTTCTTTCCGTGATTCTATTGTTAATCCAGTGGTCAATCTATTGTACAATCAACGTCCAGGGGTCATTATACTGTTCTTGACCATCACTGATCACAGGATGCCAACTATAGTGATGCAATATATAAGCAATAAACAGTAGGTATGATAATGAAAAGAAGGAAATGTAGTTAAAAAGGAATGCTATGATTACACTCAAATCACAGAGCCATTTGTATCATCAAGTGCTTCTACAAAATTAATACGATGTATCAACAACGCACTGCTGGACAACTATCAAACCACTCGCTCAATGTTTGGTCAAAGTGAAGAAATGCCACTTTAACTCTTTCCTGTAACTGCTTGGACTTTGTTATGTAATACATCATGAAATGTATGTTTACTAAACCTTTCTGGAATATAATGAATATATGTACTTTCACACAACATTAAGGATACAAGCTCCTGGACATACTGTGCACTGTAGCCCTCATACCAGTACGAGGCTCAAACATAAAACCGTCTGCTCAATTGTATGGAAAACAAGTCATTAAAAAAAAAATATTCAAAGATTTATAAATTTCAATCCTAATTGTATAAATATTACTTATTATACAATGCAAAACATTAATAAAATTTGCAACAGTTAACAAATCTGCTTATATTTTGATAGATGTAAATCTGTACAAATTGGCCTACGGCCCATGTATTTACACTTTTAGGTGCATGTTTGACACTGCCATAAAAAGGATGTATTTGTGTGACACAGATATTTAGAAAACATTGTACAAATATTTCAATATCTATTTACAGGTGTGTATCTAAAATATATATCATGACCTCAAAATTCATTTTATTCAAATACAAAACTTGACGTACATAACAATCAACAAGAATTTAATCCAAAGTGCTATATATACAAACATTTCACAATTACGCTGCATTTGTTTTCCATTATAAATTTAATTGTCACAGGACCAAATATAACATGAAAAGGCACAGGAAGCTAACACACCATAGATGATTTATTGAAACAGAAGATAGTTCTGATATTCTCAATATAAATTTACATTGCCAGCCTTTGCACTAAAAAGACAGCTGATGCTTGTTAACCAATGAGCATGTCCATTGATCTTGGCACAGGGAACATGATTGTAGTTATGAGGCGCTCATTCACGTTACTGCATTCTTGATCTGGGGATATGATCCCTTGTGTTAAAATGCTTTGTAGACAGGATGTACAACCATGCATGCTGTAGGACTGAGGTGTCCTTCCAGAATCTGAAGGGAAATGAAAATGAAATAAAACAATAGAAAATATATAAGAATTTAACAACAAACCATTACAGAGTGCACAATTCAATATCAGTCATTGTTTCAATTTTAAACAGAGAAATGCTTCCCTGATTGATCTGTGTGCGTGTGTGTGTGTGGGAGGGGGGGGGGGGGGTAACTTCCTAGTGTTATACTGAGTGCCTGCTGCACAACTCTGTTCTGAAGATCAATCATCTGGAGAATGATGGAGTTTATTCCATAAAAAATCACAAAATGGGATTGAAAGAATGAACATAAGATTTCATATTTCAATATGAAAACATGTTTTGTGGTAGATTTCATTTATGTAGAGTAAATATGCACAACTTCACTTCATTTGCAATGAGCCAAGGTTAGAAACAAGTGAGAACCAGAGAAAGACTGTGTGTTACATTGTACATTGAAGTTTCCATGGTATGACGTATCCAACAATCGTGTGCATAATGCATGAAAACCTCTGGCATAATGAGTAATAATACACAACAAGAAAGTTTCCTGGTCTGTAAAAACAACCTGGGTGTGAACGTGCAGAGCACAATTCATCTGAGTCTAAGCAACCTTCATTGGTGTCACTTTCCTTTACATACAGCTTGGCTAAATCAATACAGTTTTTCATCTCTCCAATTCTCCACTTCAGAAGCAGGACAAGTCGTCTCACACCTCCCTAAATGGCCTGTCCTGGAACGCACAAGACCCATAATGCCTTGCCCATGATGCCCTGCCCATAATGCCCTGCCCATAATGCCCTGCCCATAATGCCCTGCCCATATAACCCTCCCTACAAGCCCTGCCAACAATGCTCTTCACATTATTGGGCTGTTCTGGCCCTGTTGTGTGCATGAGAAACAATTCAATATGATTATGAGCCACACTTCACTACCTTAACACATTCAAATCAGAATCATCATTTGGCATGATCAAGTGCGACTGGTATCTAACTCGGTATCCTGCATGCACATTGATCACATATAAAGGGTGGGGGAATGACCAACATGTACATACACTCCAGCTCAAAGGAATTGGCATAGGGAAAGGGAAAGGGAAGAAAGAGAAGGAGCCGTAGTTTTAAACTGCAGTTTATTTTGTTCAGTTCAGCATGCAACACAATGTTTTAGCCTAAAAAGCATCATGTTTCCTGCTGAATTGGACAAAATATACTGCACTTTAAAACTACGGCTCCTTCTCTTTCTTCCCTTTCCCTTTCCCTATGCCAATTCCTTTGAGCTGGAGTGTATGTATGCCTGCTTCTGCAGCTTTTATAAATGTCAAAGAAATAAACACAATTAAGTCAATAAAATCAGACAAATTAAAGAACAATAAGTTTGCAGTAGGTGTAGGAAAAGTAAACGCACCACACACACAAAAAAAAAAACACACACCAAATTTTGAGATCAAAATCATTGTTATTGAACTTCCTGTATTCAAATCAATATATTTCTACATGGTTGTGATTCCCTTTAGCATATTGTTGCTCACAGGGTAGGGCAACAACACAAAAGACTCCTACATTCACAGAGGATGTATTTTACTCGCTGTTCTTCCTTCCTTAATCCAGGGATGTGGAAGGGGATATCCCTGCTTAATCACACTGCCCCTAGTCATACTGATGTGACGTACTGTAAGTTCTTTCCTCAAATTTTTATGAACAAGCTCTTTACAGGGCTTGGCTAATCGATGTTGTCATTACATGTATTCACAGCATCTCTATGCTGAATTTCCTGAGACAGAATCAGAATGTTAACACTTGATAAGCAAGATTTTGTTGGATATATAAACACCGAACAAAATTTGATAGCTTGCTGAATCATTTATGTTTTATGGCATTCCTGCCATTCACTATCAATACACTGCATTCCAGCAGACCTGCAAAGGCAGGTGTTCTTCCCTTCTTCCTCCCTCTTGTGGAGCCCCTAGTCATACTGATGTGACGTACTGTAAGTTCTTTCCTCCTGTTTGACTCCCCCCCCCCCCCCCCCCCCCCCCATTCCTTACACCAACACTGCTCCGTGTACAGGTACCAGTCATGAAACTCATTCCAGGGGCATAACTTCAGAACTTCATAATTTAGCAGTTCAGTTTAAATAATGGTCAGGTAATTTCAAAGATAATGACCTCCACTATCAGAATGACACTCCATGAAATGTAGGAGTCTTTGGAAACATACAGTGGGTTTTCTTTCTGCCCTACAAGCCCAATGGGAACTGGAATGTTTAAACATCAAAACTTCAATTTAATTGATAAGGAGCAGATAAAGTTTGTGTGAAATAACATAAAGAACTTCCTCTAAGATTTCTACTTGTTATTTTCGCTCCTGTTCTTCAACTTTCCCTTGCTCCTCTTTTCTGCATCTATATACTACAGTACTACTCCTTCTTCATCATCATCACAAGTCATAACTATTGTCATCATTGTGATATGGTAAACCATGCACACCGGTCATCTTTCTAGTCAGACTGAAATTGTACAGGTGCATGTGCATGTTATCAAGCTCATACTATGAACAAGGTATGCATACATCTGTCAGCTTCACACTTTCTGACAGGCCATTTAGTCCTGTGTGAGACCATGCCTGCAAAATGTCAACAGTGGCTCCTCTGCTCCTGTGCTATCACAACAATCAAGGTTGAAGAAGACCCTTTAATTTGCTGACTTCTGGGCTGGACACCCTGGCATAATTGGCTCACATGTTGTTGTTGTTGTTGTTTCTTTGTGCATGAATAAAATAGCTTGTCTAATGGTAGATGATGATGTTAATATCATTTCGCAATAAATACACAGACACAGCGATAATAAATAACATTCAATCAATCAATTCTCCAAAGAAATCAGCCCGGTAACCAATACATGCTCTTAAAGACAACTGGCGGCTGCTAGCACAGGCCCGCCCATAGGGGCACTAATATACTGTACTGTGTACACACACATGGCAGTGGAGCAGGGAATATATTAATTCAAAATTTTAGGGGGCTCCCTTTGATCACATTGGCCAATTTGGCTGCAATTTTACATTGTGTCTATTGGAATTTGGGGAGCTATTTTAAAAAATCGCCCTGAGCCCCCATGTATTTTTTCCCTGCAGTGGAGCAGGTTTTGACCAGACTGGAACCGTCTTTGAATTTACTCATTGCATTTCAATCCACTTTTAAAAGTTGATTCTGAATAATTTATATTCTTCTCCTAAATGAATCAGCAAGCTATCAAATTTTGTTCGGTGTTTATATATCCAACAAAATCTTGCTTATCAAGTGTTAACATTCTGATTCTGTCTCAGGAAATTCAGCATAGAGATGCTGTGAATACATGTAATGACAACATCGATTAGCCAAGCCCTGTAAAGAGCTTGTTCATAAAAATTTGACTGTTTTTCACCAAGCAGGCTACGACCACTACCTTGATCAATCAGCATTCCTGCCATTCACTATCAATACACTGCATTCCAGCAGACCTGCAAAGGCAGGTGTTCTTCCCTTCTTCCTCCCTCTTGTGGAGCAGCATTGCAGCATTTCTATTGCTGTCAATACTTTCAAATTCATGAGCTGATTTTACTTACTGATATCAAGGTTTGTTGTGCTTTTTTTCTGTTTCCAATGATACATAGGATCAATGTTCAGTGGTTCTGTAGATTCTAACACCACCAATATTCCTGATCTTGATTATCATTTAGCTCTGAAGCAATATCATAAGCCCCAATCCAACACGCCACCTATCCGCAAAATAAAATTTGCAGCAATTTTGTTGATGCATTAGAGATAACTATGTATATGAACAGGAGTCACTCGAATAATACAGCAACTGCTTTCTCCTTTTTTGTGGATCGAGACCTAGGAAAAATAACGCAATATAAATCCTGTTTTCAAATGTTGTGGCTTGGGGCACTGTGTTCTGGCATGTGATTCGCTTATCGCGACGCTCATTTTGCTTAGCAGAACATGTCCAAAATACTGCAATATTACAGCTTTTTTGGTGTATATGAACAGTATTTTTAGAGGCTTGCTGAAGACTTGCTTACAGACATGCGTTGGTGTAGCGGTATTATGATTGTGGTATATGAGTGGGGCTATGAACTCCTTTCAAAGAAGTAAAGAAATGAAGCACTCCCTGACTCACCTCCTCCCTCCTCACCCTCCATTTATAATGCTGGATTGGGGATCAAACCACACCACTGATGCCCCTCCCCCCCTTCCTCAAGCCATCCATCCCCATCCACCCTTTCAGTGCACAGTGGTCCTCTTGTTCTCCAGGCAAAATACCATGTGCGTCTGGATCAACACAGGTAAATGGTAGTGTCATTTTGAAGACAGTACTAGCGACTGTGCAACATGTCTTTACTACCACCCCAAACTGACATCAGAGTTCCATCAACCCTTACCATGCAGACTGACACATAGTGTAAAAAGAATACTCAAAGCAAGCCCATGAAGCTATGCATTTGAAGATCAGAACCTTGAATGTAAATGTGTGAGAATATGTGTGCCTGCATGTTCACACACTCCTAGGATGGCATGGGGCGGGGTACATGTATGAAGGGGTGAATGATGGAGCAAGGGTGGTTAAATGGGGGTGACAGATGGTGACAGGGGGGGGGGGGGGGGTAAAGTATGCACACCATGTCAGGGATGAATCATCAAATTATGCTATGCTCATGTTGCATCAATCCAAATCCATGTGACATCCATGTTACATCCGTGTTACATGTCACTGAAGATTCTGCACTTCCAGGCAGCTCAGTGTTCAGCTTCTCTTAATACCACACATCCTCCACCTAAACATCCTCACTCCAAACACTGACAGGGACATCAATGTCATTTTGGGTTTCCTTCATCAACAATCTACATGTACACTGTGTATTGCATGTATATTAAGTGAACAAGTTATACTTCAAAGTCCATCTTAAATATAAAGTCGGGTTGTCTCACTTGTCTGATCAACTCTCTGCATACTATTGTGAGATCTAGATTCAGAGTACAGCCCTGACATATTGTTTATATCGCCTACAATCATATTGTATCACAAAGTTCACATGAACTGCTGCACACAGCATTCATCCGATTGAGCTGCTTATTATTTGGGATGTTCAAAATGTCCTTAACAGTGCAAGGGTCAGCAAGTTTTATTAAAGATGACCAAGCCAAAACAATATGAAATTTGAAGTCACTACATACACCCACCTCCAAGTTCTTACATTATGTGGAAAGTTGTAAACTCTTTATTCTTAAGATAATTGGTGTACTGTACAGTACTTGTGAAATAATTTACTGATACAAAACACACAAAAAAAATATCTCAGAATTAGTTATTACCCCAAATCAAGAAAAAAACACAAATGAGATATTCTGTAGGTATTGTAGTGTGTTACTGAGTCACTGTACATTGTAGTAGGGTGTGTATATGGCTCCTTTGATATAAATAGCTGTCCATGTACTGTATATGTGTGAACCTTCATAGTGGTTACATGTACACAAATACGAGTCGTTCCCTTATCATGGATTACTCACAAAAAGATAATTTCAGCACATATATTGAATGTGCTCATGACATCAATGTTGCTGTTATAGCCAAACAAAAACAGGGAATATGAACAGACCACCAAGGTTTCATTAAAAGCAGGTGACCTATAAAGTTTAATCTGAACAAACACAAACCGGACCATTGTATATAGACAGGGTATACATGTACATCCCTGACATCATGTGGTACAATGCACAGTCACATGTAATAGCGCAACCATGGCCATTTTCTAGCACACCAGTTTCTTGTACCAACACATCACATGTGCAATGTGTCAAAATTAACATGTGTAGTTTGTATCAACTCCGTTAATGCTCTGTGCAGAATGACTAACTTAAGGTACCAATTCAAGACAAGCTGTCTGTGCAATTCAGCTCAGAGGAAAAAGTTAGGAGACAATATCTTACCCCACTGATTGCACATTGCATTGTGCTCCATTTCAAACACAACTTTTCAAGTCAAATACTGAAGACTTCTTTGTACAGGACATTTATCAAAATTGTTGTACAAGTCATCTTCATTTGCCCAAATCACATTTCCATCAGGCATACGTGTGCAGGCAGCTATCACTGGGATTGATATTAGCTTCATTTCATGAAAACGGGTACTTTGGCATCCCTCTCGGCACGTCATGTCTCATGCATCTGAAACAATTGAAGAGTGAAATAGATGCTGAATGTATGTGGTGGGTACAGAGATTGTCAATAATTGACTTTCTGAAGGCTGACCTTTAAAGAGTCTATACAGATACAGAGACTCAGCTCAGAGCAATAGATGCCTTCCGCCCCGCCCCCCCCCCTCCCCACCCCCCCATACACACACACACACACACACCTGAAATACAAAGCGGAGCCCTTGTGAAAAATATGTTGCCTCATAGGGCATAATGTAAAACAGACCTGCTATGTGTTCACTTCAAGAGAGACTTCAATAAAAGCCTCTACAAAGGTACAGTACATAGTGTATATACTTCCCTTCCTGGACTCTTCATGTAAAGGTACACTCTTTGATCTTGTAATAATTCACTAATGCTGCCTGATTTGAATTGTCACCCATGTAAGTATCTTGGGCATGTAGATAGTAGGTTTAGGGTCCATGGTAGGATAAAGTCCATTCTGATATCACAAATGTATAAACGAAGTATGTATTTGTGGAGCATTACATACAACAGGATTATGCGGTACTATGGCTATAGATATCTCTGACTAGTTCATGATATTTATAGATCCTATGAAATCGGTAGAGACAGTAAGCATGGACATTATTTTTCTCCTCTTCCTCTTCTCTTCAGCCTCTTCTTCCCATTTGCCTTTTTCTCCTTCTTGTTCTATCTGTACCGATAATAAACAAATGTGCTTTACAACACATGTTCTATTGGTGACTTTGACTCAGGGATAGTTCACCCTAAACTATTTTGGTTTCAATAAAAGGAGACACATAAACAGAAACATTTCAGTGAAAGTTTTTGACGAAAATCAGTTAAAGGAAAAGAAAGTTATTTGATTTTAAAGTTTTGATTTTGTGACATCAAGTGTGAGGTGCTCTCCTATGTGTTGTGTACAATTATTTTCAAAAGCATGCATCTTTTTACTTCTGCATTTGATACATCATTAAAATACGTTTGTACATGCAAACCTGTATGAAAAAAAAATAATTCCTTTGTCAAAAACAGAAAAAAATTATGAAATTATTTTAAAATCAAATAACTTATTTTCCCTTTGACCGATTCTCGTCAAACCTTCACTAATATGTTTCCTTCATGTGTCTCGTTTTTTTTAAACCAAAATAACTTCAGCGTGAACCATCCCTTTAAAAGAAGTGGTGTGCATAGAGATACCTAGTTTGTCTCCCCATTCATATGTTATAGGCATGTAGCCACAGATTACGCATCAGGAATTCAGCATACGGAACAGAAGATCAGAGTTTACAAACAGGTACAGTACATGAACACAAAATAAATGCCATCACATACTGTACAAAGGAGTCACATTCACAAAAGCTTCATATTTTCTACATCTTGAAAAGGGCTTCTCACAGTACCTGTGCACAAAAATGCTTGGAGAAACTGTCTCATACTTTACTGCACAGGAAACTGGGCCAGGTACATGTATCATAGTGCATACATGTACATGGATGAACAGTACTTGCAGCCTGCCTACATGTACATTATTGATATCAGAGTTGGCAAGGAAGTGGTATGAGCCTTGGTAACTAGGATGGTAATAAACAGTGAAAGAAGCTACAACGAGATGGGGGAGTGCTGAAAACAAGCAGGGCTTCTCATGAATTCTCTCCATTTCAAAGTCTGTTATATCAACCCAAAAGATTGAATACAATGGCAAACTATGATTGAAAGATATATTGCATGAGCCATACGCACAACATGAAGGTCCAAGTTTGTGAATATAAAACTTGACAGTGATGTACACAACACGAGACACAACATGAAAAACATCAACTCATAGATTGCTTTGAAGGCTCGGTATCCTTTCAAATTTGTACAAAGTGATGTTGGACTTCAATCCATGTATTCATTTTTTTTCTACATAACCATCTGCTATTATGAGGCTGACAAGAAATGCAATAAAAGCACTGATCTCAATCGGTTTCTTAGATTGTGATGTTCAAAATAACTTTATATAAAGGTCTGAGATTACTAAACTTCAATTTTAGACAACCCAGCTAAAACTTGAAATGAAATGTAAAGGTCAGTAAAACACATTTAAACTTGCATTTAAACAGTATTTTCTTTAATTTACCATGGTATTTACACATCTTTATGGGCTCAACCTACGAAAGGGACACTCTACTTTCCAAGACCTGGCTTATCTTATGGGCTAACCATGGTCCAACCAGGGAGGTGTTACGAAGGAGTAGAAACTCAAGCATAATATATTCAAACATCTGTATGGGTTCTAAAGCGTGCTCATGAATGTCAAAAGCATTCCATAATCATGACAATGCTTTGATGTTCCATGTGCCGAGCCGACATTTAGCTGATGTCAACTTGAACAGAAATTTCTTTAATTTCCCATTTATCTGTAGACGTTTTGTTTTTGACAAATTCGTTTGCAAACTATAAGGAAGTTAACGGCAGATAATGATGATCCTAATACTCTGCTTTTGTTTCGAAAAGTATTGAGGAATCATTAAAAATCGGACATATAAGCTATTTGTATTACTTACAAAATCGACAAATTTCTTCACTTTCCGACAATTTGTGCATTTGGGGGATTCAACCACTCTCAAAATGATATATTAAGCTGTGTATTATCATTAACGGCGTTTGTGTGTGTTTGCGTGAAACATAGATATTTCACTTGAAAAACTTGTTTATTTGTGTTTGCTGATACCTGTTATGCTCATGGAAGTATTAATGCCATTGACAGAACGGGACAAGCGAAATGAGACTGTACATTTCTTTTGTTCTCTCTGAGAAGCCGTTGCCACACAATCATGTTCATAATTGCTCAAACACCTGAACAGCACCTGTTGAGAACACATAACTTTTCAGCGGCTTGGCACATGGGGTCAAAGGAAGAAAGTTGCTTCATATCCTTCCATAACACATCCCTGGTCCAACCAACTTTGTAGGCCCATGGGGTCCTCTCGGGAATGGAGAAATTCAACATAAACAAATTTGCTCACCTACTCTTCCCTGGACCCTATGCCCTCAAAGTACCAGGAACTAACAACAAAATGGCAAGCTCAATGACAAGACAGCCTTGATCCCAGACCTTCAAGTTACATTTTTGCCCATTAGTTGAGTGAGCTCCTAATTAATATTCGTCCAGGCAATGATTGCGTCATTGTGAACACGCAAGTAGGCATTGAGGCTGATCAGTGAAGTACATCTGAAAGCCAGACTAGTCCACAAAGAGGACTGCTACTAACATGTACTTGGAGTTAGTCTTACTTCAAAACATAGTTGTACAAATGGAGATTATTCCTTTTCTCTATCTATATCATGAAATACTTGTCCAAGTTGGCTACTTCATACTGGTATGTAGCTTTCCAGGCAAGAGCTTCATTCTGATATTGTTTTCAATTTCAATCTCAATTTAATTCTTTATTCATTTAACAAACAAAAATAAACAACTTCCATGAACAAAGAATACAAGGCATCACCAGAAAGTGAGATGCGGTTTTGATGTAATACAAAGCACATGTCCTCTCATATCCAATAAATAAAATAAAATTGTCCCAAGACTAATTGAGACAAATCATACACATAGTTTGATTGTGACAGATGTTTAACTACATGAAAAATGAATTGAATAGAAAGAAAGACTAAACACAAGAAGTTCGCAGAACAAAACTGTTTTCAAATGCCAGTATTTTCACAACTGGCAGGAAACTTTACCTGAGCTTGAGATTAAAAAAAATGATAATGTCACATTTCTTTAGCTTCACAGGGGCTCTAGTAAGCCTGCATCTTATCCCTGATGAAGGATAAATATGGGTGGCTATTGTGAGGAGTTTTCTCCTTTCAGCTACATCTATCCACCGACTTCCAGGTTCCAACAGGGCCCTTTGTTACCTTATTTCACGCTCACACAATGAGAGAAAGACCAATTAAATGTTGTGTGCTGTTAGAAGTGGGAATAGAAGCCCACAAAGATATGAAAAGGAAACATAATATAATCTGAGATGTCATGGTGTGTTTCATGACAAAGCTTTTGTACACTGTATGTACAATTCCACATGCCAAGCAATGGTTCCATCACATATATTGTTCATGCTGAATGTTGGAAACTAAAATAAATACAGACTATATGTTAGTACACCAACATGATACATGTACACGCTACAAAATAGGATGTAAACAGCATTATGTGAGAATAATGCAATGATTGTGTAGAATGACCTACGTGTACATGTCCCTGGAACAATCCTCTTCAGACTGAATTGCCAACATCAGCAACTTTTCATCCCTTTTGCTGGATACATAATGATGAAATTCCTCATTACATTTCTGTCCATGTAGAGTGTACATGTATGTATCAAATACATTCTTACCTAACCCTGAATGGTATTCTACCAGTTCTACACACAATGTACACAAGTATGCAATGTACTTGTGCATGTACAAAGTATGAGGATGCTGTAGTGCAGTGCTGCAGCTAACAGTATATGAACCAACATGATTGCCCTCTGTATGGCCTCTTAATATTTATCTTCTTTGGTGCACATACATGTAAATATGATGGGCTGGGAGAATAGTCTAGGCATATTAGTAACATTTATTATTACTTCTCTGCATAGTTGCCCCATTATAAAGTATTTTTCCTGGCTTATGTTTGTTCAAATGAAATCCAGTATGAAAAGTATGAACATGACAAGTAAGAATGTATCTTAATCAGTGCCAAACTTATAATTCTGCACCTCCCAATACATGTCTCAGCCCCCCCCCCCCTCTACCCCCCTCCTCCCCCCCCCCCCTTCACCAAGTGCAGCAACACCATTCCCAATTTATTTAAGTCTTTAATTGTCGGAGTAGCAGACTGCAACCCAATTCTTGTTTTGATAAAGACACCAGTTGACAGAATCAATAGATCTGTAATTTGAGTTTTTCCCCATTATCAGTTTTTGGTTTCTCGCTGTTTGACAGGGACTGTTATCTTTTGCGGCACTGCATAGCCACAGTGTTGACATTAGCCTGTTCTGCTGAGAGGAGACCCACACAAGGCAGAATGGGGCTTGGAGTACATCGAGATATGATGAGCATTATCTAGCCTTGATTAGTATTTGTATTCTTGAGTGATCATAAATGTTAATGCAAGCTGGCCTGGGTATATCACTGCAGGTTTGGCTTTCTGCTTTGGTTTTTGACTTGTTGCCATGCCTTCATTACTTGACTAACTTCACCAATGTGCATGGACATCACACATATTGAAATCATAACATTCCCTTCCCTGAAACCATACTGTTGATATAAAAGTGATCATGAGAGTAACAATGTGTAAAATCCGCATGATTCTTAAACCTGTGTTTTCTGGAAATTCAAAATTGTGCACTTCTAACTAAATTTATGCACAGGTACTCAATGTAACAATATCATACAAATGTTTTAAGGACTTAAACAATTTTTCATTTTTTTTAAAGTTCAAACTGCTTCATTTCTTTGAGTCCTGGGGCTACATTCATGAAACCTTACTAAGCCTAATTAGTAGCTTAAGCGGATTCAGCTTTATGTATTTTTAATAACTACGCTGGTATGGTTTCATGACTTGGTCCCAGATACCAGTCAAGGGGTGCAAAATACTCCCCTTCAAGCACCTCCCCCCTCTAACCCCTCCTCCACCTCACCCCCTCCTCCCCCCCCCCCCCCCACACACACACAGACACGCCCACTTACATTAACCCATAGCTCACGATTATATTTTGTGGCTTCATGAAACTTGGTCCAGTCAGGATTTTAACATTTACCATGGAACTGCAGTAACCAAAGGGGTGTGAATTGATTGTGCACTATAGGGGTGTCTTCATTAGCCCAATGTGGGCGAAATAGCAAGCTTGTTCTGATCAGGTTAGCTAGCCAGATCACGAAATAGCTAGCTATTTGCATCTTCATTAGCCAGATCAGACAAAATAGGTAGTTATTTGGTCTAGAAAATTTCCCAAGAAATCTTGAGCTAGCTCGGAGCATCTTCATTGGCCTGAAAATTTCCTGACCTCGGCATGCATCAGCGCGCACGAGGCATTGTTAACGTTAAGTTTTTATACGTGCGTGAATACGAGCGTATTCCCGTCGCACACTGCGCAGGTGCGAACATTGGGATAATTTATGCATCCCAGTTTCGAGCTTACATTTCCTGAGTTTCGAGCTAATGAAGACGCGATTGCAACTTTAGGCTAGTTCCCCGGATCAGCAAAATAGCTCGCTATTTCGTCTGATCGGGCTAATGAAGACGCAATTTTCAAGGAATTTGCAAGCCTGCAAATATGCAGGCTCAATAAAGAACAGGTTAAATCACTACTTGGGGACATGCTCATTTACCTTCCAAGTGCCAGAGACTGGTGTTGATCCCTCACTCAGACTCCCTGTCATCAAAAGAGCAGTGCAGAGGTGCCCTGTCCAGCAGTAGAGAAGTAGTCTCCGTCTGTGGGCTTGAGGGCCATGTCTTGAGGGTCTGTGTCTGGCTGGGGACTGGGAGGGGTAGGCTTGGGCTCCTCTGGGGGAGCTACGGGGCGACCACGCCCTAGTAGCATGTCCATGGCTGACAGGTTGGATGCTGCCAGGTTCTGGAAGCCTCCTGCACAAGGAAACAATATGGCAGTCAATACGCTGCATTGCAAACATAAAGTAGAGCTCAAATAAAACTTTCAGAATACATAGCTTGTGCATTGCATGAACATGTCATACATAGTCTTGCTTTGATCTAACCACAACAAAAAAAGTAAGTCCCCCCTAAGCAAAATACAGTGAAACCTGTCTATAGTGGCCACCCAAGAAAAACAAAAATTGTGGCCTTTATAGACAGGTGGCTGCTATAGGCAGGTTCATTAACACATCATCTCTCTCCGGGGGAATTATTTCAGTGGCCACTATAGACAGGTTGGCTGCTATAGACAGGTGGCCGTTAAGACAGGTTTGACTGTAGCATAACTTTTTATCGAAGAGGTTTTGGGCAAAATAATTTGGCAGGACTGTTCCTTAACCTATTGACTAACTTATGTTTGAAAATCACATTAATCCAATTAATTACTGTTTTTTGTTGTGTATAGACCAGACAATATCTCACATAGGCATTGCATGAACATGTACGGTCTTGCTTTGATCTAGATCAGACAATATCCAGCTTGTGCATTGCATGAACGTGTTTGGTCTTCACTTCTCAATTAAACAAATGGTATCAAACGGGAATTAAGTGTGCCATATTAAATAATAATTATAGAAGTGTATTCCCAAGTAGAACTGAAATTGCCACTTTTGAAGACAACTACAATACTTAGCCAAATAAATAGGGAAAAAGGCCCCCACAAAATATAATATCTGTCATACGATATGAACCATATCTCAGCAAAGAGTGCTCCAATCTTCGAAACTTGTTCTATTTTATCTTCAATCACTGAGGACATGTGATGCTCCTTTCTCAAGTATGCGCAGTAGTAAGTTCTTGCCCTCCTCTTCTGCAGTAGAAGTGAAACAGGTATGGTACATACTACTGTGTAGTGCCAGGGACACTTGTTGGTTTGATATTTCATACTGGGCCATGAAAGGTGAATTATGTTTTGTTTTTCAGAACAGCCCCTCAAAGCTCCAGCAATGTATAGTGCAGCCTCACTTAGGCATATGTTGGTTCTTATGGCCAATGAAAAGCACAACTGTTCAACGCTGGCAAAGAATTCACATTCTTTTGTACCTTTGATGCTGTGCACAAGAATTCCTCTGATACATTTTAATAATGCTTTATATAAATTTACTGGTATAATCTTTTTGTATTTACAATTTATTGGGTTAAGTGTATCTAGCGTACCATACTTAAAAAATAGTTGAAAAAAAGTGTAGCAACAACTACTACTACGGTAAACATATTTCTCAAAACCCAGACAGGATTTTGTCCATAATACAGTTTACAGAAGTAATTCCGATTGTGTCTATTTCTTTTTAAATTGGAGGTAAATCAAATTGTGATCAAATCAAGCCAACCCTCATGCTATCGATAGCCACTGCCAAGTCCCTGCTTGCTGCAGTTCTAATCAAGAATGGTGATCCAAGGATTCTCTGTTTCCCTACAAACAGTGGGCATGTAATGCAGGCATATACAATACCTGCAGTCCCAATGGCTGTATTGTTCTTGAGCTTGTCATCTTTCGCTTCCTCATCGTCATCGCTCTCAGCCAGGGAGCCATTCTTGATCCCGTTGCTGAGTGGTGCCGACCCATTCTTGGTCTTGACGGCATCGATGTGGTCCTCTTCCTCCTCCCCCTGGTGCTGGTCGTCATAGAGATCGCAGCTGGCCTCCTCAGACAGGTACTCAAAGACCTCCTCCTCATGGGATGTGAAGTTCACATGCTGGCAGAGGACAAGGGGAGAAGATGGATACAAACATGTTCAGGTTACACTTCATTAGCTACAAGTTCTGGACAAAAACACATGAAGACTACTGTATTGTTTCTTTAAAATGTGCATTGTATGGGCTGCTGTGAATGATTTGATTTAAAGCCACTGTTTTAAGATGTACAAAATGGAGGCATAGTCTAACATTACACATGCAAATGGAAGTTGCATTTCAAGAAAATGTGATTTTTGCCATAACATTTTAAATAATCTTACATCAAATATTATGACAAATGTTAAGGTATGCGCAGCTTTGTACTATTTTTGTTTGAAACTTCATATTTATGACCTTGCCCAAGGATCAGTTTCATGTTGAACTTTCTCTTCACTTTGGTGTACATGTGCACATGCACAGTAGGCGTTTACATCTGTTTACCCATAAGTACAGAGTTTTTTGTTCTTTTTGTGTTAAAAGTGAAATAATCAATAGTGCAAAGGGTGCGCAGTCCTGAAGCATGACTGGACCCTTATGAAGGCTGTGCTTAATCAATACTTGTGTGTTGCATTGTACATGTACATGTGCAGTTTGTTGATCCACTGCTATAGTGTGATAGTGCACTGTACAGTGGGCACAGGTACGCTACCTACATGTCTTTATTGTACTATAGAACCATACACTTTCATACTCTAAAAGACACTAAATGTTGCCTCATTCACAAAGCTTTATCATATGGTGCATTAACTCAATACATGGGAAAGAAAAAATAACTAAACCAGAAAAAGTATGTAATGTATTATAAAAATGTATCGTAATAAATACCACTTATAAAATAGTAAAACTGTTTTAGCTTCATTTTTTGGTGTTAAAACCAAAATTGAATGGGATGAAAAAAGAGGAAAAGTGTGTTAAAAAATATGGTAAATTTTGCAACTACCAATAGGTTTCTTATATTATCAGACAGATAGAGCATTAGTCTTAATGTTTCTAGCAGTGTGCTTTGTCTGTCATCCCAGGAATAACACAAAGACACCATTGAGTGCTCTGGGTATTGATGAGATCCAAAGGGATCCAAAGTAACCCAAAACCAGCCAATAAGAATGGCGTGTATTGGCATGAATGTGGGGTGTATCCTTTTATCATTCTTATTACCAATGTGAAGCTCACATCAGCATCAATTGCACTATGACAGTCACAGACATTCCACAGCCACTGCCAAACAGAACAGCTACCAGATGATCAATCTGCCAGCCTTGGTAAAGGGGGTTTCATGCCAGGCTCACGTAAGGAGCGTCTTCATTAGCTCGAGCTAGGCAAAATAGCGAGCTTGTTCTGATCGGGTTAGCTAGCCAGATCATGAAATAGCTAGCTATTTGCGTCTTCATTAGCCAGATCAGGCAAAATAGCGAGCTATTTGGTCGAGAAATTTTCCCAAGAAATCTTGGGCTAGATGGAGCCAGCTCGAGCTAGTTCGCGAAATAGCTCGAGCTAGTTCGGAGCGTCTTCATTAGCCTGAAAATTTCTCGATCCCGGCATGCATCAGCGCCCACGAGGCATTGTTAACGTAATAGGTTTTTACATGTGCGTGCATGCGAGCTCACAACTGAAGCCATGCGGTCATGGCCTATTCCTGTCGCACACTGCTGGTATGTGCGAAACTCTGGATAATTTATGCAACCCGAGCTCGAGCTTACATATCCCGAGTTTCGAGCTAATGAAGACGCGATTGCAACTTCAGGCTAGTTCCCCGGATCAGCAAAATAGCTTCCTATTTCGTCTGATCGGGCTAATGAAGACGCACCTATAGAGTTGTGTAAAAACTCTTTGCAAACTCTGTGTGAAACCCCCTTCAGACTTCAGAATTTCACTTTCAGGAGATAGAGCATACATACATATGCAGCCTAATGCTTGTTCATCTGATCATACATGTATCATGACTACCAATATTTTGTTGATAAGTGCATGTTTTTTCTTATTATTGCAGTTATGTTTATATCGCCAATCAATATATTGAACTCTTCAAAATCAAATCAAATGCAATTTCAAAACTACAGTACTTTACATCAGAAGCCCCCGCACCTTCCCCTCCCCCTTGAAAAAAAGAAAAAGATGTTGAGCATGTGGATACTAATAGTTTGAACTAGCACATGATGTCATTCTCACTCTTCACTTCCTCATACAGCACTCAATCATTGAAATGTCACAGTCTCCTCAAACTCAAACCTAACAGTCCAATACAATCACCAAGCTGCACAAGGTTCTGCATTGACCTTTGCACAGATTTACTGCACAATTACCTGGTTGCAGAGCTCTACACAAAGTGTATAATCTGTTGGCAATACCAGCAGAAATGAGATTTTGAATGACCAAATAAGGCAACCTACACAGTTTAAGGTACAATGTAGCACACTTTTTCTGCATGTATAGAGATTCAGACAATGTTTGCTTGCCAACACGGCCTGCATATTACACCTGATGGTCTTGCCTTCAGGTTGAGAATAGCCCATTTGCAAAAGTCATGCACCTTTTCAAGTAATAAACTATCCTTGTTTACATTTTAAATGTAGTGTCTACAGTCTAGGTGTATTCATAATCACATTGCTCTCATTGAACGCATGCACTGAGGTGCGGACCATAGCGCACAGCAGTCTCCGGTCTCTAGGCTACAAGCTCCAGGAGGTTTTGAAAGACCCAGCCATAATCTTCTCAAATCTATCATTTAAAAATTCTGCTTAAAGTCAAATTCCAGATTGGGATACAGGGTGTTCTACCATTTCTAATGGTTTTTACCATTTTTTTATTGACCTGCAAGAGAGCTTCCCCATCTTTAAAGTTTCAGGTACATGTTCATGTAGCCCTCATGTACTGTAAGTATATTTCAGGTGGTTAATTGGGTAAAGTTTTTGATTACAAAATCTTGCATCTTGACATGTGCAGAGAGCTCAAATGCTCAAATGCTCTACTGGTAATCACTGCAGCTTCCTTGGAAAGTGGAGCTCAAGAGAAGCAGCAAACTAGAGAATTATCTTTAAATAAAAGTAATATCAAGGGTACTCAGGAAACAAGTCTGCATGAGCCCGGAACTGACTAAATGGCAAGCTTTTTCTGATACCGGTAATCAGCCTGATGTTGAAAGTTATCAGCCAGTAGCAAGCAATCAGGCTACATGTATTCTGCCAGCCCAAGTACATACACAACAGCTCAAAGGAATTGGAAAAGGGAAAGGGAAAAGGAAGAAAGGGAAGGAGGCAGTTTTAAACCGCTGTATATTTTGTCCAGTTCATCATGAAACATGATGCTTTAGCCTAAAAAGCATCATGTAGAATGCTGAGCTGGACAAAATATACAGCGGTTTAAAACTGCAGCTCCTTCCCTTTCTTCCGATTCCCTTTCCCTATGCCAATTCCTTTGAGCTGTAGTGTATCTTGCCATCTAGGCTAAGATTTAAGGGGAAGATTTCCCCTTAAGAATTTAGCTAGCTTTTTTGCCACTTTGGATTGATAAGAACAGCCCTTAGGTGGTTTCCAGAACATTGGGTTAGGTAAGGGTTTCACAGATCATTATTACTGCCGGTTTTGCACTGACAGCATACTGTACATGGTTTCTCTAAAGTAAAAACAATTAAGATAATAAGATATAATTACACTGCTTCTAAGCATGGTGCAGTAAATAAATCATGAGCACTTTTAGTGCAAGCAATGCACAGGTACAGAATGGTCACTGAGGTACTGTGTTAGCCAAATGACCCAAATCATATCATGAACATTAAAAGGAACAATTCATGAAATATCTAATGCTCAACATCATAAATTATCTACCGGTATGGTAAATGTTACAGTCCTACCAGTACGAGTAAATGTTGATCATGATGTTCAAGTCTTCAGCATTCACTTCAGGTGACTCAGCATTAACTTCTCAGGTGGATGGAAAATTCCAAAACAATGTTCATGCTTCATAGACTTATTTTTTACACAAAGGATTTGGTTCCATGGGCAATCATAAACAGTCTGAGGGCTTGTAATATTGTTATTGCACTACGTCAGATGTGTTCAATAAGCACACTGCAAGTATGTTTAATCACGAGTTCTTCTTTTATCTTAAGTAAAAAAAACAAATCGCTGAAGCACCTCTTGGGGGTGGTCCATAAGGATTATGGTGCAACTAATACCTACATGTACACTGTATGATAACACGCCGGAAGTTGTTTACCGATATTCATTCTGTTCTGGTGTGATCGTGAACGTCTATTTAATTCAGAAAGTAATGATGAATCTGACTAAACTCAACTAAACTACAGCGCTACATGTACAGCTTGGCATGATCAGACTATGGGTTCATAATAACGGTAGCATGCAAACTCTCTGACTGCTTTTAGCTCATGACATTACTTGTAATGGCAGCAGGAACTCTAGAAGAAGCAAGTGCTATGATAGACCGTGTTATATTCCACATACTAAGAATTTTGCTGTATGATTGGTCAAGAAATAATCATGTGATGAAGCGTAGTTTTGCCCATCTGATCACCTGAGAAGAAAAGTTTGTTACACTCGAGGTGATATTACTTTTTTGTTTCGGTGATCTCTTCACTCCTCACAGTCCTTACGCATGATCAATATTTTGAGTATGCGCGAAATAAAAGTGAGTTATATTCGAACTATCAAACTACTGACGCATCCTGACGCGCATCCTAACAAATTGTCATTTTTGGTATAGATGTGGAATATAAAGCAAATAATCAACTTTTGGTTTCATGCAATGAGACGAACTATCACCTCCTCGGCGATCTGAATGTACACACGATCTTTCCTCAGCTGCGCTTCAGAAAGATAGCTACATCCAGATTGCCTCGAAAGAGATAGTTCGTCCCATCACCTTCACCAACGTTGATTATTTGCTTACTATCTTACTGCGGTGTGAATCCGGCGAGTGCCACTGGGCAGTCGGTCCTTTCTGTGTAACCAGGCTATAGAACTACACTACAGCTCAAAGGAATTGGCATAGGGAAAGGGAAAGGGAAGAAAGGGAAGGACCGGCAGTTTAAAACCACTGTGTTTTTGTCCAGTTCAGCATGAAACATGATGCTTTTTAGGCTAAAGCATCATGTTTCATGCGGAACTGGAAAAAATATACCGTGGTTTAAAGGGCATACATGTACATTGTGCTGGGAAGGCAAAAAAACCTTCAAAATATAATTGTTAGCAATCTTCTTGCCAATGGTCTTAAATTAATGTATTGTCCATTTTAGAAGCTTGCTGAAAGTTATTTGCCCTCAAATGATCCACGTATGGAGTAATTAATGATTAATGATTAAATCCTCAAAATGTTCGGGGCGAAGATTTTGAGGATTTGTGATTTAATCACTCATTACTCCAAATATAGATCATTTGAGGGCAAATAACTTTCAGCAAACTTCTAAAATAGACAAAACATGAATTTAAGACCATTGGCAAGAAGATTGCTAACAATTACTTTTTGAAGGCTTTTTTGTCTTCCCAGTACAGTATATGCCCTTTAAAACTGAGGTTCCTTCCCTTTCTTGCCTTTCCCTTTCCCTTTCCCTATGCCAATTCCTTTGAGCTGTTGTGTATGTGTATTATTATTGACTCGCTCCTCTTTGGGCTCCTACACCTGCCAATCAGGACAAACTTTGATACAGCTTGATACAGGAAAAAGGGAATGTTCTGTGTTTGTTTAGGAGTGTTTTTTTAAGAAATTGCAAATAAACACATGTAAGACTCTTTACATGTAGTATCAAGGTTGAATCGGAAAGTCTGATTTGTTTTGCTTTATGCTGAAAAAAATTTGCCAAAATCAATTTGCAAACCAAACACTCACAAGGAAAATAAATTGATACATATTCTAGTAATGTCCTTGGGTATAGTGCTTTTTCGTCTGCTTCTCTGCTCATGTTGAATCTAGTGTGCAAGTGAATAACTAAGGTGATTGAGTTCTACATGAACATGTATGTCATATTGCTAAAGATTTCAACAAATGTTGTCAGACAGGTTTCACTGCTCAGTTTACAAATGTTCCTTACATGTTATTCCATGAAACATCCATCTTCTAATGTAATATCAAGCATTTTGTGAGCCCACAGAGTCACATTGCTGACAGAATGACTGAAGGACATCAATCCATAACCAGGTCATTCATTACGATTAAAAACTTGGGTGATTTGTCAAAATTTGATACAGTAAATGAAAGTTCACTGTCTTGAGTGTCAAAGAACAAAACCATTATTAATTTTTGTTAAAATCTTTGGGATAGAACTACACATGTACTGTACATGTACATTTAAACATAATCAAGTACACGTATGCGCAATCCGTTTCTTCCTGTTATTAATTACCATTTTCAGAGTTCCAAACCCAATACATGTACATGTAAAAGGGCATGAAGTCAAGTGTACGTATAATTTAAGAAAAGTGATAATCAAATGCAAAAACACAAGATTGCATTATAATGACATGTATTACAGGATGTAATCATAATGAAGTGCCAATTACAGGAGAGAAGAGTAAACTCATTCATTTCCTGATAATTTGCCACTGAAACATAACAGTAGCTGCCTGTGGAGTTTGTGGCTAATTTGTGGAGCCTATTTGGTCTGGGTGGATAGAGTACATGTATACGCCTCAGGAATGCCAGGAATGGTGGGGTCTCCCACTATTGGGTGAGTTCCATGAGCCGCCCAGTGCATGGGAGAAGCAGAGCAATGCATAACAATGGCAAGCCCATTCAGCCATGGGAGGCCCCCCATCCTACACAAAAACTGCAAAGAGAGGGGGATTTTGGTGGAGTTGGCTGTGTAGAAAGAGTAAGCCTCTTTTTTTGCCTTTCCCAACATTGGGTATTCTTTCAGGGGGAAAGATTATGGTTGATGAATAGCAGACAAGAAGGAAACTGTTAAGTTCAGGTAGTGCTATTGTCAATTTACATTGCGATGTAGGGAATGGAACACTTGTGTGCAATACCTTACAGTGTGTTGAGGCATTTATGGATTATAAAACTATGTCAGTGTGTACTTTGGCATTTATTAACATATAACATGTCACAGTCTTTTACATTACATGTATAGAAAATATACAATCAACTTATTTGTAACATTTGAAGTGACTAAAATTGTTGTGATTTTTTAATGATTTTTGATTGCATCCTAATTTCACTATCATGTAAATCACTTGCTGATTTTCAACATTTCACCACATGATGTGTTTCCCATTAACATGCTTTATTTGAGTCCTACATCAGCTGAAGTCTCATATTTCACAAAATAAATCTATTTTGGTTCTCACTACTACATGTACATCGTAGTTCAAGCATTTCACCACATGACGTGTTTCCCATTAACATGCTTTATTTGAGTCCTACATCAGCTGAAGTCTCATATTTCACAAAATAAATCTATTTTGGTTCTCACTACTACATGTACATCGTAGTTCAAGCAAAGTTAATCAAATAGAAATGTCTGGAATAGAGTTTGCTACATGTATCTTTAAACAGATAAATTATATACTTGCTAAAATGTAGGCCTGCAAGTATACTTAAAGCACTTAAAGTGAATTGTGATACAAATCATAAGCAATCCTTTTTCTGATCCAACATCACAGATTGGCATCTTCGATGCTACATGTAGTTTGCATTGCCTGATTACAATCCCAAATATCAAAATGTTCTCCTCAAATTAGATTGTACATGTACAATTCCAAGATATAATACAATTTAAAAGAAAAAATACAAACAAACAAAAGCATCCATAGCAATAGACAAACATTGCACCAATTTGCCATGCCCCTTTTAGAGCAACAATCCCTAAATGATAAAAAAAACATGTAAATAAAGTCTCCAACAAGCAATTGTTGTTAACAGGATTGAGGATTCTCACAATAGTTGACAAGTCAATGATAAAATGGAGTGCACTGAAGGGTACCAAAGAGCTGCATGTACGTCACTTTTATATGTGTAATAGTGTTTCTTTCCCCTGAGATAGAAGGACAATAGAAATTATGAATAAAAATGCATTTCCCATGACTAATATGAAGCACACAAGCCCACACTAGTTTGGATGCGGCTACAGTATGGTACAGGAGAGAAGGATGTGTTCAGCTACGTCACAATTTGCATAGTGACTTTGTTTGGTCTTTCTGTATAGAGTACTCAAACTTGTAAAGAAAGTTGTGTCAATAGCGCAGAATAGCATGCTCGCTGACGTCATGATGAACTTTGATGCCCTCATGGGATTAACAATCATACACTCCTTTCAACCCAAGGCATGAGAAATATCATGTTGCATGAGGATAGAAGTTGTTCACTTCTGTTGTGTATCCACTGGATGTGATACAGTTAATGTCGAGATTAATTTCCTCTTTCCATGTACAATTCAAATTTAATTTGCAATTCAAAGTTTTTAGAATAATTGCACAAGTATTACTTCAGTACAATGTGTGCATTTTATGTACCATGTACATTGTTTGTAATTGGGTTGTTTTTGTCATAAAACATGTCTTTTCAGAATGGTAGAAGCTTACATTGAAAAAAAAATGAAGGGCAAACACACATTTCACCATACACACATGAGTGAGAAACTGTTTTATCCTCTATGAGTGAGAGTTTTGGATTTATAAATCTTCACATTGTATCAATGTACTGTATAAATAGCCCCTCCCCTTCATATCAAGGGAGGGGCTATACACAGTACTATGCATGACAAACTGCTACCTCACATTTCCTCATATTATGTACAGTAGTACACATTAAATGGTTGGTAAATACAGCTAATTGGGTGTCAGTGTGAAGAAAAATAGACAGGCTTTTCCAGACTTTATACGAGGCAGAAGTGGTAATGATGACAGACTGTAATCATGGCAGTAATTGTTCTGCTGTCATGACCACGTCCAGATTTTAGTCTCATAGATTTTTTTTACACGATTCCTACATGTAATTGGTATCCTAATGTCCATGGCACAAAGACAATCTTTCAATTATTTTTGAATGGGTCCGAAGTCTTTGGCAGTTGGTACTTCTTTCCCTTACCTTACAAATTTGTAAGGACACCTAGACAGCACCAAAATAATTAGTGATTAGCACTAGGGATCCTTCTATTGGTTGACCAACAAATATTAATGTTGATACCCTAGGTCCGAAAGAACAGACATGTCCAAGAGAAAACTTGTTAAAAGAATACCAACTCATAACTATACATAATATTGCCACTCTAGCATGTCCTGAAAATGCACACACAAAACAGAAAAATCAAAGCAGTTTAAACAATTTCTAAAATACCTCAGGTCCAGTGATGAGAATGCTAATGGTGCAATGTACATTGTACTGTGATAAAGGAGAAGAAAGCTACATGTACACTACAGCTCAAAGGAATTGGCATAGGGAAAGGGAAAGGGAACAAAAGGAAAGAGCCGCAGTTTTAAACCGCTGTATGTTTTGTCCAGTTAAGCACGAAACACGATGCTTTGGCCTAAAATGAATCATGTTTCATACTGAACTGGACAAAATATACCACGGTTTAAAACTGTGGCTCCTTCCCTTTCTTCCCTTTCCCTATGCCAATTCCTTTGAGCTGGAGTGTACATATAGATCAACACCACATGTATGATCATCTCTAATGAAAGACAGTACTCATGCTTTTATGTACAGAGCAGGGGCTGATGCAGACTGACAATAACACAAAAGGTTTGAATCATGCTCAAGCAGAAGATCAGGAAATGGGGAACAGAAATTATGCATGAGAAACGTGCCCTACATGTAGACGAACAAGACGAGCTGTCTCCTCCATGAAGTAACAGTATTGAGAGCATAGAGGAACTAGAATGGTCCTGCATGGCTAGCTTGAGCAAGCAGCAAGCAGGCCATGATTCCAACAAAAAATGCAAGCGTTGTGACTAGTGAAGTCTGTCATACTGTATCTCAATACATGCAGAAGCCCCAACCATTTACCACTATTTACAACCACTATATATCACAAATGTTGCACTTGTTTTTCAGGTACAGTAAACATATGGGGGGACACTTTGAATGGGGGTTAAAGAGACCTTGTAGAAGAAGAGCGGAATGACCCTCAAATACATGGACATGGACAGCTAACCGGCTGCCCTACTTGTAACTTCCATGGCATGGTCAATACGGTCTGGCAGTGGTGAGAAGCCAGAGGGGTGTGTGAAAGGAAAAGCCTTCACAGAACAATGGGGACTCAACAAAAGACCAGCAGGCTTCTGAATGAGGTACATGTAAGACCAAGTCGCACGAATTGTGTTTCTGGGCAGGCCTTCCCATGTGTACACAGGTCTACATGTACTGTACCGGTACAATGTTGTGTGAGTCCAACAACAACATACATGTATCATAATTTGGTGAACCCAGCTTTCCCTGGTGTTGTGGTTGGTTGTAATGATTTACCAATATGATTGTGTATTTTTATGGTACTGGAGAGATACCATCACAGAAACTTCAAAACAATATTAAGAACTACATACATAGTACATGTAAATTATGTAGACCTTCTTTCTCAATGAGTGTTACATTGTCTTCGTGTCAAGATAACTTGCATGTCAATAACCATGTGTTTCAAACACATTGATTTTCGAATTTTGTTATGCAAAATCCTATTTTTACCCTACAGTCTCTGAAAATTGAACCATGACAAAACACAGCTTGTGGAAAAATGCATTCTTAAAATTTGCAAGGCTTTGTAATGTTCTTAGTTGTCTGGTGGATAGGGCTTCTTAAATGTAATTCAAAATTTTAGATTGTGTGTGAATTGTTTTTATAAGCACCATATTTCACATTATACACTGTACATAGTTGTTGAACTTGGGATCTGCCTTGCAACAACTGCTTGGTACATATGTACTTCTGCATGATGCTTTATAAGTTATATGATCAACTTTATTAACTTTAAAAATTTTATGGAAGTTCTCATTGAATTTTATACATTTCAGAGACAGTGAGCTTATAATATTCTAATTAGAATTACATGTTCAAATTCTGAAAATTCTTTTGTATCCACCCATAACATATTGTATGGTTACACTAACACCGCAAAAGACAGTTTGCAAGAAAAGGTTCATTTCTTAATTATAAGAAACCTTAATCACTTTGGGTGTCTAAATTTTATATTAAATATCACTAAATCTATCTAGAAAAAATGTCAATTAGAGCACTGAGATACAAGATATATTTTTCTGTTATCTTTCCAAAGAATTCAAGGAATTGGTCTCAACCGGCACTGGGGCCGACTTCTAATTCATGTTAACCAAGCTTTAGGCTGGCCAAATAGCTTGGTGTAAATGGGGTCCTAGAGAATGATGAAAGATGTTGAAGAAAGAACTTTTGAAAAGACAATGAAAAAGAATGAACAGGCTAATTTAAGACAATTTTGAAATAGGGGGAAAAGGGGGGAAGGAGTGCATTTTGAAATAGATGTAGGGATATCAAAATGATCATCAAATGAGTCTCTACAAATGTAATGAAACAAGAGATTTAAGGAAATACATGTATAAAAAAAACACCACCATTTCAAATGCCCAGCGTGCTGTGTGGACACTATGGAGAGGTTTCACCCTGGTAACACAAACATCTTAATAGGTCTCTGGAATGTGTGGTTTGCTATCTTTCTTATAAAGTCAGATACTGTCAAATAAAAGGGAGGGCGGACTTAAAAGTTGTGTTTGTATTACAGTACAGTTGAACTCACTTGTATACTTCAATAGTAATGTACACACACCGGAAATTGTAGTTATTGGTATTGCATGTGTATATCAACACAACTGCGGTGTCCCCAATGTAAGAATTGTGTTGGGGGACACTAGCCAATCAGACAGACCATACAGTGACATACACCATGTATCAGTTCTGTGGTTCTGTCTTGCAAATAATAGATAAAATCAGGCAGTGCTGGAGTTGTGCCACATTTGCGATGACGAGCATTAAAAAGGCAATCAAAATGTCTGAAAAAAACAATTCTTAACTGCCATTAATTATCTTCTGCTTTGCACCCCCAAAGTTATCTGAAGTATGGATGCGAAAACCGAATATAAAAAACACTGTCAGACACTTGGACCTGGGTAACCTTAACTCCATGTGCATACCACCACAATGACAGAGAGGACCACACCATACAACTTACAAGTCCCTATATTGATTGAAACAGTAACCCTATGCACACTGGTGTGCTTTTTAGTATGTATAATGTGTGATGTGCACTTTTTTTTTTGGGGGGGGGGGGGATTTACCCTCCATACTGACTGATTTTGAAAGACATCTCTTACCCTCTGAAACAAATATAACCCAATATAATGATGAAATGTGAAGTAAAAATACTAAGAATGTGTTACTGTTAGCAATGTAAAGGACAGTCAGTACAATATAGATCCATAAGCTAGTCTGTAAAGTATGTACTGTAGCCTATATCACACAGGCCAAAATAGATCAAGTGTATTGACCCCTCAGCCCTCAGTCCATCATTTTGATACCCACACGCACTTATTTAAGATCCTGACCAATCAAATCTTGCATTTCAAAATGCTACTGTATTTGGTGCCGTATGGCTTATGCAACACAGCAGTAGAGTCCAAAACCTAAAAATCTATCCTTGGGGACACTTCAATGGTGTTCTTTCCTTGGGGACACATCAGCAGTGCTCACTACAAAAAGCTATCATTGGGGACACCATAACCGTGCAAATATCTTTTCTTATGTAGATGGGTGTGTGCAAGTGATTTGCATCGATACTGTTATGTAACTGTTTGCCGTTTGGTAACCAACATTTTGAGAAAAATGTAATTTTTTAAATACTGACAAATTGAAATTCTCACCTTCTTGGGACTTTTCCCTGTTGCTGGTGATGCTTTCAGAGCCGAGGGCTTGCCAGAGGGAGAATTGTATCCAATAAATTCCACCTTCTCAAACTTCTTCACATTGTCCACTTTCTTCTTCTTGCCCCCAGATGGGCTCATCAAATTGCCTCCCTGTCCAACGGCGATGAGCGTTGACATCCCAGAGCTTGAAGAAAGTCCTCCTGGAGACTTCGATGCATTGTTGTCAGGCTTTGCTTTAGCATTGCCTGAGCTGATCATAGTGATGTTATTGGAGGCAGGTGGTTTGGTCGTGCGGAGTTTCAATCCAAACAGGTTTCCTGTAGACTCAGTAGTACTGTCTTCCTTGGAGTCTGGCACAGCTGATGATGAGGATCCCTGCATTAACTCAGAAGGTTTTACAATGTCCTTTTTAGTGTTCTTTGATTTACTGGCTGCCGCTTGATTTTTTGGCCTGCGGAAGTCATCTGGATAGGGTATGGCGCCTTGATTGTTTGAGGGAGCTGCTTTCTCTTTGGGTTTGTCCTCAGATGATGACTTCTTTTCTGGTTTCTGGTCATTAGACTTGATGTCTGTTGAGTTTGTCTGTGGACCTGGAATAGAAATGATGGAGCTGGCACTTTCTTTCTTCTGATCCACACCAGGCTTCTTGCTTTCCCTAGCAGGTGGGTCTGAAAGACCTGATGTAACCTTAACTGCCGTCTTATCAGATGGTTTCTTCTCAGATATTTCCTGCGGCTTTCTGAAGTCACGAGGATAAGGAATCTCTTCACTTTTCTTTTCTGGAGCATAATCAGAACTGCGGAAATTCTTTGGGTAGGAAATATCCTCTCCTCTTTGCTGCCTGTCCTTTGCAGCAGATGGTGCTGCTGAAGGAACCTCTACTTTCTCCTCCTTCTTGACACTTCTAGCAGCCTTTGAATCTTCCTCCACCTTTGCAGAAACACCACTGACATCATTAGACTTGCCTTCATCCACCTTTGCAGAAACACTGCTGACAGTGCTGGGAGGGGGCACTTTGGGTGCCTGTCGTTTAGCAGGGCTCACTTTCTGCGAATCTGAACTGCCGTCGTCAGATTCTAACGATCGCTCTTTCTGCAACCTCCTGCTCGACGGTGAGCGTGGGCTCTCCAGCGTCAATGCCATTTCGTCATCATCGTCGATCACGGAGGTTGATCGTACCATTTGTCCCTGCCTCCTCTGCAGGGGTCCTTCATTTGTGAGGCTAATGATTGCACTTGCAGGCATCTCCGCAGATGGCTTTTGACGAACAGGAGAGGTTGGCTTTGAAGCTTCCAAGAGATTCTTACTTCCGCTCTTCGCTGCCAAATTGACATCATTTTTCTTTTGAGTTTTGGCAGCCGATGGCTCTGCTAATACTGCACTCTTTTGATTAGTTGTAGAGTTGCTTTGCTTCGTTGATGAATTCTGTTGTGCCGGTTTTGCTTCATGTGTTTCTACTCTGGTTTTGCTTTTGCTCTCTGACTGCTCCAAACTGTCTTTACTGCTCTTTGAACTTGTATGCGAGGTTTGCTGCTTAGACTGTCCCTTGGACTTCCCAACTGAAACAATGGAACCCCCGAAGAAGTCTCTTAGTTCTGATATACTCTGTTTCCGCTTTGATTCTGATTTTGCTGCCGATTTTTCAGGTTCTTTAACATTCTTTGTTTGAGATGGTATGGTATCGTTGGAGGAGCTCGTCTTGTGTGATGATGGACGCGTTTCAGGCACGGGTTCTGACCTAATATTTGTTTTTGATTCAGACTTTTGAGTGTCTTTTATCTTAGTTTCAGATGGTTTCACATCACTGGACGACTTTGCCACTTGATTCGTTATTTGGACTTTAGGGCTGGTGATTGATATTAGAGCAGAAGCTGATGTTTCTCTCCCCTTCGCCTCTTCTGAACGTTGCGATTTTGCTTTTGATATTGGCACATCTTCAATAGTTTTCTTATCAGATGATGATTTAGTACTGTTGTGTGTTTGGTTTCCAACAACGGACGGTCCATTCACCTTGATATTGTTTGATTTGACAGGTTCCGTTCCATTAACAGCATTAGTTGACTTTCTCGTTGCAACTGGTGATTTCGCCTTCTGGGTAGTGCTTGGTTCTGTGCTAGGAGAAGTTACAGAAACATTAGTGGCAATAACATTCAATCCACCTGCCTGTTTAGGAGGAGGTGGTGCTTTCCTCTTCTTCCTCTCTAAAGTCAAGAACGGGTTGTTCTGCACGGGAGTGCAATGCTCCTCAGACACGCCACCCGACCCACTATCGGCTTCATCATGCCCCTTGCTTCCCGATGACTCACCGCTACCACCAGCGAGTGGGGCGGCTCCGTTCACAAGTGGTGCTGCCGATGACGACTTCGCCTGTGAAGAATTAGAATTGTTATTCTGTATCGGCGATTTTTGTAAGCCAGACAAATCCACTGGATTTGCAACGTTGTTTTTGTCGATGATGATAACAGTTTTGGGTTGCTCCGCTTGTCTTTTCCATGGCGGAAGCTTGGCTAACCGCTGTTCCTCCTTTTCCCTCTCTTTCCGTTTCTCTTCCTCCTTCTTGCGTTGCTTGTTCTGCAGCAACTTCATCTTCCATTGTGGTATGGACATTTCGTCGATGAATTTCACCATCTATCACAGCAGCAAAATGCAGGACATGCAATGGGTAAACAATGGTAGAAATCAACAAAAGTTAAGACGTCATGCCCTTGTATTTCAAGCCTGTGTACGATTATATACCAGCCGTTGTTCGGAGTCGAGTCTACACAGAGTCCTTTCTACCGGCCTCACCGGTACTGTCCACCACTACTGACGTCAAGTCGTCGATAACGTTCAACAGCGAATACGAGTAGCTGAGTTTTCGTGGTAGATTGTGTACGTACTATGCACGCACGAACACACAGGTGGTGGGAGAAATTTCCAGCACCGTAGAGGGCTCTGTTCACCAACAAAGTCTCTTCACAACAAACACATTTCAGACTGCAAGTCAGCCCTAGTTAGATAAAATAAAAGTATGATTTGTGACCAAAAGGTATTTATGGACTACTAATAAGTTTTAGAGATGTTTTAATATGTACAGAGAAGTTTTAACGAATGTGAAAATACCTCTTGCAATGAGGAGAAGGATATTAGACCACTGCATTTTAACAATATTGACGTATGGGGCAGAAACCTGGTCAACAACTAAAGAAATGGAACATAAATTGAGAACAACACAAAGAGCTATGTAAAGAAGAATGCGTTATTTTTAACATTACTATACAAAGTGAAGCACACTGACATACAAGAGAAAACGAAGGTCAAAGATATTATAGTAAAAATTAAAGAGATGAAATGGAGATGGGCTGGACACTTATATAGAACACAAGACAACGGACCAAGAAACTCACAGAGTGGCAACCAAGAACAGGCAAGCGAAGAAGGGGTCGACAAAAGAGACGGTGGAGAGACGAAATATCATCATACACAAATACAGCATCATGGAACAGAATGACAGCAAATAGAAGCAAATGGAAACTGATTGAGGAGGGCTTCATCCAACAAGGGATAAACAATGCCTGATGACGAATAAGTTTTTACAGTTTATTATTTCGAAACCGACAGACCCATGCGTTTAAGAAGGCTTGTCCTGCCAATATACGTTGTTGTTCTGATTACACCGTGGGAGAGATTTCCATTTTCATGAGAAGTACACCCTTCATTGATCGATTACTATGAATTATGTAAATCTAGGTTGGAAATAAATATAAAATATATAAACTACGAGATAAACCAATATTAACCATACATCTACAATAGAGATGACTACTCAATAAATAGGCCTACATGATAAGGATTTATTGTGAAAGTTCAATTTATGAAATTACATTACTAGGCTAGTACATGTACTATATTAAAAATCAGGATGATTGTGAGAAAGTACTAAATTTCGATGATGCTAAACATTCAAATCCATGTTCGATCAATGTTCTTTCGCATTCAATAAAGTAATCTAGATGAAATGATAATAACCGCCACCACCACAAGCATCTGTAATAAAAAAAAAAATCGAAAATCTAATGCAGTTTACATATTTGTAACCTTTCATTTCTGTGTTTAAAAAAAATGTCTCAGATTATGATTTCTTTAAGAAATATCATCATTCACAATTATGCTTATATTTCTTGAAGCGTATAATATTTCTTTGAAGCATATAGTTGATGGAAGGGTACGATTGTTGTTTTTTAAATTTGGTTTACTAGGCCTCCTAAAGTATAAGTAAATGCTAAGTTAATAATACATGTATGCCTAGAATATAGCCTTAAATCAAATAATTGAGATTTGGGGGTGCATTGTCTTCATAAAGGTTGATTAAAAAGGTATTTTTGACTGGAAAGATGGACGAGGAAAAACAAAAACAGAGTTGTAGCACTCCATGATCGCCTTCGTCACATAGTAGGTTATTTATAGAGGCCTATTTAATATAATACATACACCATTAAGGATTAATATTAAATTTGTCATGAGTTATTTAGTTTTACATTGGACACCTCTTTAGACTTACACGCCATTTTGTTATTGCTATGTCCGTATGATGTGATTTATTAAATACAAATGTTATTGTAGGACTACATCTATTTTAATCACCAACTGACTCATCAATAAATCTATATTCTGTTTAGTTGGATTTAATAAGAAACCACATATGAATTAAATTGAATTAAAGAAATGAAGTTAGAATTAATAAATTATTGACATAACATAAAATATGTTACTTTACAAGTCAAGTTACAAACCAAAACACATTTCCAGCTTTATCCCGTTTGATTCATTGTTCTTTTGATGCGTTATTGAGTTTAATGCCTTGTATGCATTGACACTGGTTTCACAACGTTTACCATGGACCTATTTTTAACCTTAAATGATTACTATAAAAGTTAGACGGTTATTTTTTTTATCTATACTGTGAGACAACTATGGCTCATGAAGGACTATAGTGTGTATGTAAGTATAATAAACAAAATAATGATGTTGTTTTTGTTGTCTTTTTTTCTGATCGTGATCCAATTGTGACTGTATAGCCTAATTATGACATTTTGTTTTTGTATGGTTACATTTTTGCGGATTTAGGTATTATTTGAATGGAACTGAATGAATAATATTGACAAAAGATATGAGTGTAGGTATGTTGGGGTAGGGGGAGGGTATCACCCTCCCTCGGTATGGGAATTGTATCTTTTCAAATTGTAAGAGAGGACGTGTCGTGCATATTAGCCCTATTTTATTTGTATCGCCACCTTATTAGCAGATATAACGGTTTCCAAGATAATCCTACTTCATACTATGTGCCCCAGAACTATATGATACCTCCCTCACTAAGAAACCCGCGCACATATAGATCTTTAGATCTTTATTATAACCACCTTCGAAGCATCAATGCGAAACATGCAGACCCACCAGTACTATGTTAAAGAGAACATAGGAAAAAGAGCATTCGGCCCGAAATTTTGAGGATTTGTGATTTAATCACTAATTACACCAAATGTGGATAATTTTGATTGCAACTCACTATCAGCAAGTTTCTAAAATGGACAATACATGAATTAAAGCAAAGGGGGGAGGGGGCCTTGCTGTTACTGTTGCATATTTGGCCCGCGGTCCTGCGCAGCCCGGTCAGTACATGCATGACTTGGGTCCTTCCTTCTAATTTAAAGAATATTTTAGTTCAGTCAGAGGTCTTTCCAGTTTGCCGCACCTATGCTGTGGAATAAACTTCCAAACTTTATTCGACAATCTAATACTAAAACCTAATATCTGATACTCGGGTCAAATTGAAGTCATATTTGTTTGTTAGTGAATTGTAAGTTTCAATAATTTTATCTTTGCTTATTAAAATATGGTTCTATTTCTTTCTCTTTTTATCTTTTATGCGCACTGAGACTTAACTGTAAAATTGCGCTATATGATTATTTCATCATTATTAATCTTTTCATAGAAAGCTTCGAAGTGTACATCTCGAAAGGGTAACGTAAGTCCCTCTTACTTCCGTTGACAAGAACAGCTTGTGTAAGAAGGGACTCCGTCACAGCCTATACTTTACTTTTAAGGGGCATGATAATCCAAATCACTAATTCCTGCGATGGAGGGCACATACAGTGAAGAGATCTGGGGCCATGTTCATGTAACCTTATAATCCTAAGTTACTAAAGTCCATTCAGCTCCATGGCTGTAGTAGCTAACTATATAGGCTAGGAAGCTTTCACGAATAATATGGCCCCTCATTAGCTGTATTATCTTGTGCTGCTTGTGGAAAAAAAAAACACACACACAAAAAAAAAACCACCATTACGTGTAAAATAGCAGTCACTGCATTAGCATACACGTATTTGCGAGAGAGACACCTATGTTCTGATGAGAAAACGCATTTCAATACAGCATAGCCCTTATTGGTCTGTCAAAGGAGGGGATCGATAGTCACCTGCAGTGAAATGTCTGGGATAGTAATTTCATATCCTATGATATGAAAGCTTTTTATTTTAAGCTTTAACAGCAATGGGCTTTAAATATGTATTGACAGTTTAAAGTAGGATCCATGAATAACAGTGAGATGCAATTTTTTTTTTAGAAAATTCACGTCTACAGTACATGATATAAACATGTTCATTGTTTATGAGAGAGAGAGAGAAAGAGAGAGAGAGAGAGAGAGAGAGAGAGAGAGAGAGAGAGAGAGAGAGGGAGAGAGAGAGAGAGAGAGAGAGAGAGAGAGAGAGAGAGAGAGAGAGAGAGAGAGAGAGAGAGAGAGAGAGAGAGAGAGAGAGAGAGAGAGAGAGGGGTGGGGGAGAGATAACCTACCCAACCAAGGCTATTTCGTGAGAGAGGACTAGACTCTGCACCGTTTGCACGGTTGACCAATCAGAGGCGCTGTCTGATCCCTGACTTCGTACTAGGCTAATGACGTTTTCTATTGACATCGGTCACACATGATATCGCCGCGACGATCCCATGACAACACAATCTAGCAACAGACGCCGCCTCTTGTATACGTATAATGCGTGCATACACCCATAGCCATTGCAATTGTACGTGTGTCGCGCTACTGCATTGTTGTTGAATACATCATCTAGACTAAGTACAGACACGCGGGAGGTAACATAAGCGGCTCCTGCTACAGGAAAACACGGAATAACTAAGCACCAGAAAGAAAGAACTTTGGAAACAACTTGACACCCTTGCAACATGAAGAATTAGGAAACGACAGCAATTTTCAAGATGATGGCCACACGTACCCGCACACAAATTCCACTAGCTACAGCTACAGTCGGCCCACCAAGTTGGAGGGATGCCACCGTGACCGAAATCAAAATTTCGCAAGGTGCCGTTGAGAGAACGGATAGGAGCCAAGAAGCTGGACGTTCTTTGGATGTTTTACCCTCTCTCCGGGACAACTGTGCCCAACAGAGCAACACAGTTGTCCACCAGTATGTCAGGGAAACGAGAATATCCCTGGTCAAACTGCGAGACAGCTTCTTGGAAACGAATGAAGAAGTTAAGAGTTTGCTGCGAGGAAAGGAGGCTCTGGAGAAAAAATTGGAGCACATCAGAAAAGACATTTCTCTCAATAAAATGAGCACAGAAATTAGAAGCACCCGTCCATCAAGAGAAAGGGTAAGTACTATTTAGTACTAAGTAACAGATCGGTTTCAATTGAGATCTAATATTACACTATTCTATATTGTCAAATCTGTAAAGGCCACCATCAAAAGGGAAACTGAAAAAGCTACCTGCCATCATAATGGACAGGTAATCTGTCTCACCAAGACCAAGTCTGACTGAGTCTTAGTTACTTGAAAATTGTTCTAAAATGATTCAAGTTGATTGGTCATTATACTACATACTACACAGGTTTGACTGTATATTCTTAGTGAAGAAGAGTGCTAACAGTTATGACATGTTGTGTGTATGAAAAAAGACTTAATCTAGTTCTTAAACTCAACATTTCTGCAGAAATAATATGACTGCTACATGCCGGTATTATCAGTAGATGTTTTGGCAGTATACAGTAGTCAATTATCGGATATCCATGTGAAAAAATTAATTAACAGAAATATTTGTGTCATGTTTCTTTTGAAAGGCAGATTCTTTCAGTATATCACATGTTCAGTATTTATCATTGTCACCATAATGCTCACGGATATGGATTAAACTAGATCTGTGCTTTTTGTTTCTTTGTCTCTCTTGACAACTTGTACATTGTACATTTTATTTTCTGGAAAAGAACATATTGTATGTGTTATTGTGCATTGCACTCTTCTGAACAAAGAGACAAGAAGAATTGTCAACTTCTGTGCACACTGATGTGTGAAGAGTTCATCTAGCCCTTTCTGCATTAACATACATGTACATGTGATTAAAATTTTAACCAGAAAACTATAAATCCCCAATAACCAACGAAGTGTTTTTATATTAAATGTAAAAAGCATCGTCTTTCTATTTAAGTAAGGCCATTGAGTGGAGTTGTGAAACAAATTCTCAAATTCTGCCCTTGCCTTTGAAAGGAGATCTCTCTGGAAAATAATCAAAGTTGGCACAAGATTCCTTGGGAGGTGCAGAACAAATAAAGAAGTATTGTGTTTGATGTGCTTGGTAACCTACGCGTATTTAAGCTAAGATGGCTCTCTCGGTAATAAATCTCAAATGGGTAAGCATACTCTATTCCATTACCCATAGTAACCAAGATGAAGGCCGGTTAAAAGTGTTTACCAAGAGGTGGCATGCCTTCTTTTAGGCCTAAAACAGACAGTTGTGCAAATAGCACAGTCCAGGAAGAAAATTTTATTCAATATTATGGCTACATGCTAATAGTGGTCAGCCAAACATTTATATTGGGAACTTTCCCCTTCATTCTACTTCTATTCTATTGAACTTTTATCTTATCTACCAACTTTTTGCTTTATTTCTCAGACTTTTTTGCATATAACTTACCTTTGGATAAAGAAAAGCAGAATTATTTTCACAACTGGAAGCCTAGTTTTCAAAGTTGTCGATATTGTATGGATTCACATAGGAATAACTTGAAATCAGCTGCGCTCTTTAAACCTTCTGTTCTATGTTTATTTTTTCATGCAATTACATCAATGTGTACATATATGACGTGTATAGCAATGTTTCTCTCATTTTCTTTTCATCATCTTTTCAGGTACGGGATGGGGCTGACAGTTTAATGGACAAAGAACTTCGCCATCTCTTTCAACTGAAGAAAGCTCTAGAATTGCAGCTACGCTCAGTACAAAAACAATTGCAGGTAATTGTCATCCATTGGAGTGGTTGATGTTGGCAAGGAAGGAGTGATGACATATTTTATTTCTAGATTCAAATGTAAATAAAAACTATTTGTAGAGGTTGGATAGTTGAAACATTTAATTTCATTGTGGTACTCTATCAAGCCAGATACCAGACCAACCACCTCAGATAAGCAGTTTGTGGCTATAGCTTTAAAGAATACATGAAATAAAAATGAACATCCCTTGTGGTAGTGAAATGGATGCTCTAATGTTCACACCGTTCATTCTGTCAATTCTTTCATTCAATGAATACTAGGTCACATGACTATAAAAATAAGCAGCATGATACACAAATAAATCATGTTACTGATCAGGCATCAGGTACATTAAAGGCTGGGAAAGAGAGATAATATTGCAGGATTTGATAACATTTAACTGTATCACTACTGTATAGGTATTGGACCAATCACGGAAACGCCTCAGCGCTGTGATCCAGGAACGGAACCGAGTCCTGGATCTTCTGTGCCATGCAGTGTCATCTGTCAATGGCCGCGCCTCCCGAAACAGCGGCCGCACCTCCCGCCAGGAGAAGACCATGACGTTTGGTGGGGGTATAAATGGTACCGGTTACACCAAGCAGATTGGCTTCAATGTGTCTGGGCTACTGGGGAAGACAGCTTCACCAGGCCAGGAGGGCGAGGGAGAGGACCGCCCTGGTTCCCGAACCCCTCCCCCAGACCCCCTGGGACCATTTACTCCAGAGGCGGCTGCAGCCATCGCTCAGGCTAGGGAGGCACGTCAGAGGTCACAGGTGCTCCGCAAGGAGATTCGTGATGCCATTGACAACACGGAGCAGCTGCAGCAAGCAGCACACCGGGCAGTCAATGACGGGCTCAACCGCAAGGTGGCAGAGACGGTCACTCTGAAGGTGAGAATTAAAATAGATAAAATTGATATCAACATTACTTCTAAGTGAACTTACATTGCTTTGGCTAAACACAAGGTCAACTGAGTGTTATTTTGTTTTGTTCTTCAATTCAGTCCAATTATTTCCCAATTTCCAAGCCCAAATTAATTAGTTCTCTAGAACTTAAGTTGAGGATCAATGTCCATTGTGGAGGGTTATGGGCATGGCCCTGGCCATGTTACTTCTCAGGGGCTCAGCAAACAAATCATGCAAGTCATACCTTATCAACTTCGATCATTCAACTTCAATTTTCTCCTGTGTGTGTATTTCAATGTCCCAACTCCTTCTTTTCTCATCTTTTCAGCAACACTTGACTGTAGCGGCTGGTGAGAACCGACATGGTATCCACCGTGCTCAGCGCTGGTATGATGCAACAGAGAAGGCCATGGGCTTAACCGTGGGACCAGAGATGCAGTCAGATCTTGAAACCAGAGAGAGACTAACTCGCCCCTTGGTGCGGGTCTACCAGAGACATCCAGGCACCAACCTGCCAGAGGCTCAGGACATCATCAAGGTAAGGATATGATCAGAATTGTAGTGCCATTTTTGCATTTGATTTATCATTCTCATTGAATGATGTATTGCATAACAAAATCAAATAAGGTGAAGGAAACTAAATGATCTGTACTGCACTTATTCATGCTGTAAGACATACTATCATCTATATTGGTCCTTCATAACATTGGTCTTTAATTACATTGGTCCTTATTACATTGGTCCTTCATAACATTGGTCTTTAATTACAATGGTCCTTATTACATTAGTCCTTCATAGCATTGGTCTTTAAATACATTGGTCCTTATTACATTGGTCCTTATTACAATGGTCTTTCATAACATTGGTCTTTAATTAAATTGGTCCGTATAACATTGGTCCTTCATAACATTGGTCTTTAATTACATTGGTCCTTATTACATTGGTCCTTCATAACATTGGTCTTTAATTAAATTGGTCCGTATTACATTAGTCCTTCATAACATTGGTCTTTAATTACATTGGTCCTTATTACATTGGTCCTTCATAACATCGGTCTTTAATTACATTGGTCCTTAGTACATTAGTCCTTCATAACATTGGTCTTTAATTACACTGGTCCTTATTACATTGGTCCTTCATAACATTGGTCCTTATTACATTGGTCCTTCATAACATTGGTCTTTAATTACACTGGTCCTTATTACATTGGTCCTTCATAACATTGGTCTTTAATTAAATTGGTCCTGCATGACATTGTTGTTGTCTTCATTCCACCACACAGGGAGCTGCTGGACTAGAGGAGTCTCTCCTCAAGACGAGTCGTAACATCGGGCTGCTGCAGATGGCTCAGTCCCGTCTCCAAGGGGACATCCGTCACAAGGGGGCAGGGGCCAGCGTAGATTCTTCTGTGGTGCGCATGCGTCGTCGCCTTGCCAACCACCGATGGGTTGTGGGAAGTGTGTAGGCCTTCACTCCCTCTCCAAGGGAGCATGAGAAGCAGAAAAAACGCAATATATTCATGTGATTTATGATCACTTTTTGCTCTGGTGTTTAGCAATTTGAAGGCATAGTCCAAATGTACATGCAAACATAGATGCATGCAGATTAAAAGCTTATGACATTTTAGATTCATAAGGTTACCAAAATGTGCAGATATTCATGCATATTTTTTCTTACCTTTTTTGTCTGCTACCCAAGGCATCAAATTATTTACTTAGCATTTGGTCATCTTTTGATATTCTCTTAACAAGAAACTGAAAAAAGTTATTCAGAGAGTTTTAATAGACATTTATCATTAGTGTCAATATTTCATAGAAAGAGAGTTTGATTCCCTTGGATGGTGACTTGACATTTGTACAGAGATATCAGATTGTAATAAATTGCATGCAATGATTACAATACTGCTGTGTATACATGCAGGTTCTTTACTGATTTTAATGTTGGAGTTCAGTTACATTGGTGTAGGGGACAGTATTTACCAGCAATTTAATCTGCACGATTTGGAAGTGGTTGATGATGACATTATTGTGGTCATGTGCTTATTCTTGTTGAAGAGAAATTAACATCATATAAGTTGTATGAAACTTGGAAATGCCAGCATTGTGATCATGAGGTATGTGTGGCTTTTTTATGCACGTCATGAATATCTCCTACAAAAAGAGACTTTGCATTGCCTGTGATTTTAGGTAACATACAGGGTTCATAACTTGTACATTTTCATTTTGAATCACAATTGTTGACCATGTGGCCAGCGGTACCCTTTGGTTTAAAAGCGCAATAATTGTAACAATGTCCATTCTAATTCTCATTTGCAGATATTAGATTATCAGACTAAGTTTGCATTCACAATTCTTGAAATCTAGAAGTCCACCCATACACTCATTCTTACTTTGTTCTCATATAAAACTTCAAAAAGATTATGCTTGAAAATTTGTTTTCTTTGTGAAAAATTATCCTAGCTGAGTGCTTGCATGGAAAGTCCCATTTGTATTTTGAATTCAATATGCTATCTACTGTTGCTGAGAAATTGCATTTGAATAATTAATTTTATACTTGTACATATAAAATGAATTTGCTATTTTATCAATGATTGAGTCTTGTACCTTCCAGATTACTTCTGATACGATGATAATCTGTCATGTGTAGCCGTCCTTTTATCTATGCAGAATGATTTCATTACATGTATGTTGTTTATTGTAAATATGCAGTACAAGATAAGCTGCATGATGTAATGTAGTTGTGATGTACTTGGCATTATTCTATATATGATTTGCATGATTATACTCAATTTTGTGCTATATACTGTAATATATATATATATCATCTTCCGTCCAGAAAACTACTAAATAGCTGCCATGAAGTTTATATATCATGAATCTGTCATAATTCAGAGCTATTTGTCTAGATATATAGCATTATCTATGCATTCTACATTCCTGTTGTGCTTTCGTCTCTATGCAATCATGTTAAACAATTTTTTATTTGTTTTAGCAGGGTCTGGGATTTAAGTATAAATCTTGAATATGCAAAATTAAGATGCAAGTGCACTTAAGGCTATGCTGCCAATATCATTTCTGCCACATCCTTATGTTTGTTTTGACATTGTGTTTCAGGTCTACTCCTAACATTTGATAGACGCAAGAAAAATACTAGTCCAACTAGTTAAAAGTGCATGTGAGCTTAACTTTTAACAGTTTGTTACGGCTTTCTTATAATGTTGTTTATGATATATCATTACTATATACCTGCATGTAATTACAATCACAAAATTTATACCAGAATAACTATCCATTTCATAATCACTATGTCACCATATGTATCTTGTTATAGAATGACGTATCTCTTACTAAGTCATTTACAATACATTTGAGGACAACAAAGAAAGAATAATTCTCCATATATCTCTTGTCAATTGGTTAAGGTAGATTGCTATTTAGCCTTTCGCATGTATATTTCTGGTCTTTTTGTTGAGCACAATGTCACGGTGTTAACTATAGACCATTTTGCAAAGTAAGCCAAAGTGGAGGAGCGTGCAGTATTACACATACACAGTTTGCATGGTGATTGCCTGGATTTATTTGCTGAACTCCTCTATGAGAGATTGCTATAAGTCCAGTTTATTTTTCAGTGCAGTGTCCTTTAGGAAATGATGTATTTCGTTCCTTATTTGATTCAATAAATCATAAGTATAACAAATGAAAACAAAACTTATTGTACACAAATGGCTAATATGAGTAAAGGCTCATAAGAGGAAATGGGTTGAAGATAGACACTGAGTCAAATTAGAGAGAAAGAAAAATCAGTGGATTAGCAGAGATAGGAGTAGATATTGGGGTTTCCAAGACTGTTCATATAAAGTCTACAAATCCAAACATTTTCTTTAAATAATTACAGTCTGCACGTTATGCAATCAGTACGAGAGACTTGACAATGTTGGGAACAGGCGGAAAGAAGGAGAGGAGAGGAGAGAGTGTGTGTGTGAGAGAGAGAGAGAGAGAGAGAGAGAGAGAGAGAGAGAGGGAGGGAGGGAGAGAGAGAGATGGAGTGGGTGGGGGAAATCATACTTAGGAATGATTCGTGGGACATACAAGGGTGGTTGAGTTTTATTTTACCTGAAAATAATGCTAAAAAATACTGACAAAGCAATGATAAGCCGTGGATCACAAGATTGAAGGCACTGACAGATTACGCAATACGTCGCCGATCTTTAATGTTACGGTCATAACAAAACGATTTTAAAAGGAAAGCTAACCCTGAAATAAAGTTTGTCTAAATAAAAGCAGGCATGAAAGAAATTCATAAGTGAAGGTTTGATGAAAATCCGTCAAACAATAAGAAAGTTATGATCTTTTTATGTTTTTGATTTTGTGACTTCACCTATAAGGTGCTCTCCCACAATGTTGTGTATAACATAAATAAATTGCCCTTTTTTCACATGGGTATGTGTGCAAAAACGTATTTCTAATGATGTCTCAAATGCGCAGGTAAAAGGATGCAAATCTTTTTTTTTTTTTAATTTTTGATATTTTTTTTATTTTTAGAAAATGCAAATTTCCGAATAAAAAACTGACGGAAGAGCACATGACGTCACAAAATCAAGACTTAACTAGATCATAACTTTCTTATCCTTTGAGGGTGCTTATGTTAGAATACTAATATATTTAAACAATTTGAACTTTGATTTCGAAAATAAATGACCATTTACTCAGCTTTCCACTCCTTCTGACTTCCAGTCCTTTTAAGGACTACACTCATTTCGAAAGAATACTCTACTTTCAAATCCCGCCTTTCCAATTCACCTCCAATTCTACCCACTTGTTCGTATTGTTACGGTCCCCGAGTTCCCTTTATTCACATGTTTATAGTAAGCCCAAATTCTCCCAAACACCCCCTCTGTCTTAGATAACCTCGAGCCCAAATCAACATTTACATTGACCAAGTTCTTGGACATTTAATGGTGACGTCATTATTGACCTATACTTTCTGCATAAGTCCCTACTCTCTATTCGGAAAGGCATGGAACTGAGTATGACCTCTTCTACGTCACAGCTCTGGTCAAGCTTGTCCTTGGGTGCGGAGTACATTTTATGACCCAGCAATAAACCATTTTCTCTCTTCTTCCAACATTCTTGTGACCACTCAACACTATTGGGGTTGACATTTACGATTTGTTATGGGGGAAAGACCAAGGACTTCTTCCAGAGATGTAATTCTCGTTTCTTTGGAAACGAGATGCTTTTGGTAAAGTTCTTGTTAGAAGTTCAATCAAGAGAAAGTTAAGACTTCAAGGAGAAGACTGACGTCAATACAATCAACTCCTTTCTGCTTAAACTATGATGTCCCTACAAAACTGCATTGCTTTGTACTTAAAAATCTTTCATGTCATGTATTTCCTTTATGTGAATATAGTTGATAAGGTACACCAGCATGTATAAATAGAGGAAGTCTAGCTGTGGATAAGACAGTTTTTAGAGTAGGAGAGTTTTAGAGTAGGAGGAGAAACGGCGCTTACATGTTACGCTATGTTACGCCATCGAAATGAGTATCGCAATGAGTATCGAAATGACAGTGAAATGCCTATCGAAATGAGTATTGAATAAACGTCTGAAACTACGACTCCTGTCGACATCGTGTATTATATACGTCTCCAACTAGAGAAACCAGTACGACAAAATGTACCACCCGTAACACTGGTGGCAAGCTATGAGATTCCGTAACAGTATCTAATCCCTCCAGGACTTTACACATGCTTTACTGCGATTGCTCATACCACCATGTAAACCTTCAAACATTACCAGACCATGTTCATAAGTATGCACGTATTTCGAACGATACGTTTCTAATGGTAAGCCCAAGGTTTGTCCAAGTTAATTGTCCAAGGTTTGTCCGAGAAGCAACTGACATATTCTGGTGTGTGTGTGTGGGGGGGGGGGGGGGGGGGCGCTCCCCCTCCCCCTTATCTCCTTGTTTGATCACTCCATCCCAGCCGGTGGGCTGCAATAAGGATCCATTTGCGCTAACAGAACAGGACCTGCCTACGCGCCAATGCTTTAGGCTATACCATCGTCACCATTATCATTTATACTTATTATATCATGCTTTCTTTCTGCTTCGTTCATGTCAGTCGCTAACGTTGCTTTGTATTTGTACAATATGTGTTTGTTTATGATGGTGATCAACCGAGTTTTTTTTCTCAATGTTTTCGATAGTCATGACATTAGACTGTCGATCACACAACTATAGAGTTGATACCTGCTTGCTTCATTTTGTGTATGATAAATCGAAAGGTAGTTGTACTTTCAGAAGTTTATATGTATTTCCTCAGTCATTTCGATGGCGTAACATAGCGTAACAATGTCATAGTTTAACTAAGTGTGTTGTGACTTCCAACTCAAGACTGGAGTCTTCTCTTCTCTGCTCCTCTTCCCCTTTTCCCAAACCCAAAGCTTAACTGCCTCTATTCATACATACTGATGCACCTTACGACTAAAGTGACATGAGTGATTTCTAAGTACAAAGGAAGTAGTGCAGTTTTGTAGTGATATCATAGTTTTAAGCAGAAGGGAGTTAAGGGAGTCTTACCTTGAAGTCTTAACTTTCTCTTGATCACCCCCTGTTGATTGAACTTCAAACCAGAACTTTCCAAGAGCATATCGTTTCCAAAGAACTGAAAATTACATCTCTGGAAGTCCTTGGTCATTCCCCCATAACCAATCGTAAATGTCAAGCCTACATAGAGTTGAGCGGCAAGAAGAATATTGGAAGAAAAGTTTATAGTTGGGTTATAAAATGCACTCCGCTTATAAGGCCAAGCTTGACCAGAACTGTGACGTAGAAGAGGCCAGACTCAGTTAAACGTATTTCTGAATAGAGAGTATGGATTTATGAAGGAAGTATAGGGAAATAATGACGTCATTATTGAATGTTAAAGAACTTGGTTAATGTTGAGTTGGGCTCGAGGTTATCTAAGAAAGAGGGGGTGTTTGGGAGAATGTGGGCTTAAAATATAGGCAGGATATAAAGCGAACTCGGGGACCGTAACAGTACCATGGTGTATGTAACATGCATGGTTACCATTATACAGCTATATAGTACCATGTAATATACCGTGAAAGTAGAAGTGCCATCCTATTCAGTACGATCGAAGCACCATGGTTTTCTGGACATCAAAGTACCACAGTATTCAGTACCATGCATTTGTGTATCATTCTTGTACCATGGTACTGCCATGGATTTATCTTGACAAAATAACCATACCACTCTCACGGGAACCATGGTACAAAAATTCCACACAGCAAGACAAATCGGATCTCTCTATTTCAAAGTCATGCATGGGCACCAATAAGGTCTGCTATCAGTATACTTGTCAAAGTTATCATCAACATCATCACCACCACCATCACCACTATATGATAGTTTATATCAAAGTTATCATCACCACCGCCACCACTACCACCACCACCACCACCACCAGTGGCGTAGACAGGTTCGTACACCTGAGCGAGGGAGCGAAGCGACCGAGCCGGGGGGAGGGTGTGCATGGGAGGGGGGTGTCCCCCCTCCCACGGTAGGGAGCTTTTGCAATTTTGAACTTGAAATCGTGCAATCTGATGCATACTTAATGAGGCAAAATAACACTAACAAGCGTACACACACACACACAAACATACATTGTTCTACGCCTTAAATGGACCATGGACAGTCATATTTTCGACGAGATCTACACACCGTGGCATAAGAGTACGGAATGGACTGACACATATTTTGCAGGGAGGGTTCGTAATGGATCCAGGGGTAGTTTGGGTACCATTTGGTTTGAAACAGAATTTTCTGCGGTTTAAGTTTCTAGTACGGGAGTGGAAGAAGTAAAGTTGGGGGTGATTGGGGCTAACCCAGTCGTTAAAACCAGCATCAGTTTCATTATCATCTTTCGCCTCAGATGCTCCATCACCCTCAACGGCACTTTCTTCTGGTTGAACTTCTGTAAGAACATGCAGGCCTTTCTCCGACATTATCCGATTTTGATGTAGACGGCTGTTCGCCATCACGTTCTTCTTTCTCATTATGTTTGAAAAAGAAGTGATCTTAGATGTTTTCAACTTCTTATTATGAGCCATCCTAGAATCCGAAAATCAATTCACGCTGTGAATTATGTAAGGGACACATTTTCCCCTTAAAATGTTAAGGAAGACAATGCCTCCTGCTTAGCGGACTCACCACGTGTTTTTGTTTTCTAAACACAACAAAAAAAGTAACCCCCCCCCCCCCCATAAACAAAATAGCATAACTTCTTATCGAAGCGGTTTTGGGCAACATAATTTGCAGGATTGTTCCTTAACTTATTGACTAACCTTTGTGTGAAAATTACATTAATCCAATTACCGGTAGTCATACACGGGTGGGCAAATTTTAAAGGCAAATATTGTAGATTTTTCAAAAGTCACAAGGGTGATTGTTCATGCCGTTTTAACAATACATTTTGGCATTTCTTTATTTTCTACGATTTTTAAAGTGTATTCACTCAAGCATGACACGGAAGGAACCAATGTTTACATAACAGATCATGTTACATCTTTGTCAAAATATCCAGTTGTATTTTTTTTTACAAAAATAAAGGGTTTTTAAAAGTTTCAAACTCCAGAGGGAGGAGTATTTTTTTAAAAGCGTTAAATGGGTTAAATGTCGGGATAGGTGTGGGTGCATCGAGAGATGGATGATAAACAATGAAAGGACAAAAGTTATGCACCAGAAATGGAATTCATCAGAAATTCATATGACAGAAACCCCAAATTACCCTTGTGACTTTTGAAAAGTTACATTTTTGCCTCTTAAAATTGCCCACTCACGCATGACTTATTGGATATTTGGATTAATGTGATTTTCATACGGAAGTTAGTCAATAAGGTGAGAATCAATCCTGTTAAATTATTTTGCCCAAAACCTCTTTGATAAAAAGTTATGTTATTTTGCTTAGTGAAGACAAACCACAAAATACTTGTAAGATTTTTTCTTTTTTACCGTCTTAATTGGCTTTCACCATGTGAATGCGGCTAATACCAATAAACACGATTACAATAATGATGAGGATTAATATCATCATCATGATAATTATCATTATTAATATTATAGTTGTTATCATTATTACTTTTACTATTATTATCATCATTATGACTTATTATGTAAGCAAATATCATTCCCCAAACTTGGGACGGGGGGGGGGGGGGGGGGGGGAATGATTTTACATGCCACCCCCCCCCCCACCTTGTGAAGTGGGGGGGGGGGGTGCATCCCCCTCATCCCCCCCCCCGTTGTCTACGCCCCTGACCACCACCACTATACTATAGATTGTATCCTACTTAGCAGTAATATCACCACCACCACCACTCTTACAGCTTCCATCATAGTTATCATCAACATCACAACCACCACCACTATGCTATAACTTCTATCATACTAGTTTTCAACATCACCACCACCACCACCACCACCACCACCACCACCACCACCACCACCACTACCACCACCACCACCACCACCACCACCACCGCCACTACAATATAGCTTCCATCATAGTTATCATCAAAATCACCACTACCACTACCACCACTATACTATAACTTCCATCATAGTTACCATCAACATCGATCACCACCACCACTACCATCTTATTCATGTGGAATAACATGAGAATCGAGCCCCATCCAGAGCACTTTTTTTTAGGTTAGTTAATGTCTTTATTAGATAAACAACCCAACAATTTAAATCTAATGTTAAAGCTTAGTCAAATAGCTTTTGTATAGAATCAAACTGAAATCCAAATCCTTATTTTCAAACTGTTGGGAATATCTCTGCTATTTATTGACAATTGAACTAGATGTCCATATACTACATTGTGATATATTGCTTGGATGAGTTCTTTGCTAATATTTGTTTTAGTTGTTCTTTGTACAAACAATCGAAATCTAATGTTTAAAATAAAGCGCACTGCTTTTGCAAAGAATCCAACTGAATCCAAGTCGTTATTTTAAAACTGTTGGGAATATTTCTGCTATTTATTGACAATTTAACTAGATGTACATATACGACGTTGTGATATAGCGCTTGAATAAGTTCTCTGTGAGCAGTCTTCAAAGTTTATTTCGGGGGGTTCAAATCAGCTAACAGAAAATTCACACTCCTCAGTTAAGCTTCCAAAGAATTGTAACTACATATGATGAAAGGAATTTGGTTATTATTAGGAAGTGTATATTTCAAGTGTTACATAAATAACTAAGGGAATGGGAATTAGTATTTTAACATCCACAGCTCGGAATACTAAGTTTATTAGCTATTGTCAACGGAAAATGAAGCCTCCAAAAAACAATTGCGGCAACTCGTTCTCAACTAATGGCTAAGCAGTCACACTAGAAACATGTGTCTGGTATTTTTCGTTGAACATACCCCCCCCCCCCCCCCCGCCCCCTTACCCCGCCCATCGGCCATCCCAAGCCCAGCAAAACCCCACCCCTCCCCCTTCCCTCCCTCTCCCTCCCTTTTCCCTCCCCCTCCTTTGCCAAACCTAGATGTTTTCTGTCAGACAACGTTACATAATATGTCATAATTGATCGCAATCACCACAATCACGCGGTCTCTCATCCACACCAGTGAGTGTGAGCTCACTCGATTATTTTTAGAGCCTTCCTCACTGATGGCGTACGTGATGACATCATACCTCCCACTGTACTGCACGTCAATACGCTACGGTACGGTTATGGTACATTGTGAAACAAACATCACGATACGTTACATAACTAAGAAAAGAACAACAATGGCTATTGCATACAGTACGCGACTCTACTTTACCATTTAGCTTACAAGATGTCCATAAATTGCCAAATTCTTTGAAGCGAGTGCTTAAATCTACGTTTTGGATGGCTGAATGTCAAGCTTCAAAGTCAAAGGTAATTGAAATTCGATGAATATATACATTTTAGACATGGAACCTATTCGTGCATACTATAATTCGTCGCCTGTCAAAGTACATTATCTACATGTGTCCCATACGTACCATTACGTGTAAGTTAATGTCTAGGTTGCCCAATGGATAGATAGACTACGCTAGGTCTACTGCCTCTGACCAAGTTTCCAAAAATGATTACCTTAATGACAGCTAGCACTTACTAAGCTAGGTAACTTTAAGTGTTCATTTCAAAGACATTAGGAAACAGGCAAGGATGTACCAATGTGTTTCGAAATTGCGTTATATTCAGTTAATTGAACATGGTCATGGACATGGTTTGTAATTCAATTACAAATATTGTCACTATATCAGTATGGAAACTGAAACTAGTGAAAGCACACTCTACATTAATACTCAATTACAAATTAAGGCGAAACTTCCGAACGCCTGACCCTAATTTTTGCACACATGGGCTGCGAAGTTGGGAGCCGGTGGGTCGTCCCACTCAGGCCCAGCGTAGCACTACAATTAAAACAACGAAAAGGAATTTCCAACGGTCAAAAAGGCACTCGTGCGCAATGGAGCAATGAAATCTCTGAAAATTCATCTTCGCATATCTCCGTTATTTTTCCATCTAAAGTCATGTAACTTTCACCAGAAGTGTAGACATATCATATATGAATTTTCAATAAATATGACGCAGTACTTTTTTTATGAATATTTTTGTGATTTGATTGAATGTGCAAAGAGGTTTTCATTTTTCCTGACACAAGTCTGCGACGGAATAAATCTTCAAATGATTGACACGTTACTAGAGTTTAGACCCCAGTCTCACTCTCCACGTTTTGTGTTTGAGCAATTAGGATCTCTGTCAAATTTTGAGCAAAGAAACCTCAGACTTTTTACGAAATTGCTGGAGTTTTACATGTACGATTGAGCAAAGCGCAAGCGCAGTTCACGCTGCGTGTCGGGGATGTGTATTTCCCGGAAATGAAGGCTTATCATTGTCAAAAACTAATGAGATTCTGCACTCATGACCCATATGCTTGTGTAAGTTTAGGCATATTTTCTTTATTTTCCACAATCTCTTTCAATTGTGACATTTTCTTGCTGGAGCAATTTAGTGCAGAACATGTTCTGCACTAAATTGCTCCTACTAGAAAATGTATTAGAAGAATTCACAAGCTCACGGGTAAATAACCTTCCGTAATTTTGGAATAGGTCTATTCTTACACAGTTACAGAGGCATGTATACCCATAGATGGTTCTGACGTAGTCATGTCTACACCCATACATCAGCTCACTTTCCGGTTGTATTGCAAAGTCAATCAAAATCAAGGAATTAAATTTAGAACATAGTTAGAATGTACTTTGATAAATCATATACTGGAATTAATTTTTTGGAGCAAGTACTACAAATATGAAATTTAAAGCATTTTTAAAAGCTTTTTTTTCTTTTTTAGTGCTATGTTTCATCCTTATTTCCATGATGTCTTATGACATGAAACTCCACAAAATATAATTACAAATGAGAACAACTCTTTCCTGTTAACGTAACATTGAGATTTTGTTATTTGGAGTTATTTTGAGCGAGATCGCGCATTTCTGCTAAGACACAGAAAACATGATGCAATTCAGCAGAATTTAAGTACACCAAAGAAATGCTTTTGCCCGCTAACTATAGTGTTACGCTGAGACTACACTGGCTTCCATGGGCTCCCAACACAGCTAGCAATCTACTGAATTTCTTACCCTTCAAAAATTGTTTTCCAGGGTCCACGCCCAGGCCACAGCAAAAACTGCCGTCCATGATTTTGTTACAGCAGAAACTTGTATTGTTCTCCCCTACTACCATCTCCCACCCAGTTTTTATTATGTACCCTATAGATTATGCATGCACTTGGCTTATGACTGGATTTTCTGTTGTCAGTGATGTGTTCTTGCATGCTCCTCACAATTTGTGTGTTCTAGGTTCACCATTAACCCTTGCTCCTGTTACTGCCCACCCAACTCTGAATTGATACTTCATAGAAAATATATTCAAGCTTTCAGAAGAACATGTAAGTATTAGTCTTTGTACATGTATGCTAATATGTGATGTCCAAGTGTGTACAAGTACAGGTGGTTCGTAAAGGTGTTGTCAACCTTTGTCAAATAATGTTTGGTATTGTATACACAATCACATTTGTATTAGTTCTTCGCCAAATTACTAATAAATCTTTATACACTACAGCTCAAAGGAATTGGCAAAGGGAAAGGGAAAGGGAAGAAAGGGAAGGAGCCTCAGTTTTACACCACGGTATATTTTGTCCAGTTCAAACATGATGCTTTTTGGGCTAAAGCATCATGTTTCATGCTGAACTGGACAAAATATACCATGGTTAAAAACTGAGGCTCCTTCCCTTTCTTTCCTTTCCCTTTCCCTGTGCCAATTCCTTTGAGTTGCAGTGTTGTTTGTTAATTTTCTTCATGTTTGTGCTGTGTACAATCTAGCTTGCACTTTTCTTGGTTCAGTTGTTCTTGTGTACTTTTTGTACTTCATTTTCCTGTTCTTTTCCTACTTCTTAATGTTTTCCTTTCTTTAACTCTTTCTTTTTTCTCTGTTATCTTCCTTCACTTTTCTTTTTTTTTTCCTTTTGCCCATTCTCAAACCATTCTCCCCTTACAAGGTCAAGCTCATGCCTGACATGTGAATGCTTAAGCTTGGATTGGAAAAATGTAGTTTTCACAACCAATGCGAATACTGTAATAGTTGTTCATTGGTTTTTCATGATTAAAACATGATTTCATTAATTATACTACACTTATGATATTTTCCCTTTTTTCTAAAATTGTTGATGAGACTAATCATGTTGGACCGAGTCAGAGGTTAAGCATTACATGTATGTCATTCAGAGACTCCAGAGTATGACCTGTGAGAGAGAGAGACAATGGCTTATCAAGGGTGTTTTTTATTATGACTTGTGCACTCTCAGTTGGTATGTAAACAAGTCTGAAAGTCTACATGAAGTTTTTTTGTCCAAATTAATTATGAATATTTTTGACTTAAACATTCTTCTTAAAACTTCAAAAAAGTGCATATCCATAAGTTTTATCACCTCCAAGTTTGTACGTACATGTTTCATGTTTGTACACACAAACTTGAAGGTGATAATTTGCAGCTGATATTTAAAGCAGGCTACATGTACATGTATGGATCATGTGAGTGTGGTGTGCGTTTTAAAGCTTTGTTAAAGCTTCACTATATGTTTGTATGTTCCTCTATATCCCTTGATATGTTGATCATCATGCTTGTTACAGTGTTGGCTTCAAAATCAAGCCAAAGTTTTACAGTCAGGGTCATGTTTACAAGCTTTACACTATCTAATGTCTGTGTCTGAGTGAGTGTGTGTGTCAATGGTTTGCACATCAGCAATATTTGATTTTGAATGTATTCATCCAGACAAAGAAACCTTCAAGAAGTAACCACAAGACCGACCAGAGGGAAGAAGAGAACAAGGAAGAGCCAGAAAAGAGGGCAGGACAGAGAGAACAAGGACAGAAACAGGAGGAGGTGAGAAGAGAAGCTTCTCCAAGCAAGATGCCTTTCTTCAAGAAGAAGGAGCCTGGAGGAGGGACCAAGAGCAACAAAGTGGTGGGAGATCTGGAGGTCATCCTGCACAAGCAGAGTGACCAGGCAAGGAAGCGCATGGAGCACTGCCACTTCTTGGTGAGTGAACTACAATTCCACATACATAAAGTATATTGCATGGAGCACTGCCACTTCTTAGTGAGTGAACCACAATTACGCATACATGAAGTATATTGCATGGAACACTGCCACTTCTTGGTGAGTGAACTACAATTCTACATACATGAAGTATATTGCATGGAACACTGCCACTTCTTAGTGACTGAACCACAATTCCGCATACATGAAGTATATTGCATGGAGCACTGCCACTTCTTGGTGAGTGATCCACATACATGAAGTATATTGCATGGAGCACTGCCACTCCTTGGTGAGTGATCCACATACATGAAGTACAGTATATTGCATGGAGCACTGCCACTTCTTGGTGAGTGATCCACATACATGAAGTACAGTATATTGCATGGAGCACTGCCACTTCTTAGTGAGTGAACCACATACCGGTACATGAAGTACAGTATATTGCATGGAGCACTGCCACTTCTTGGTGAGTGATCCACATACATGAAGTATATTGCATGGAGCACTGCCACTTCTTGGTGAGTAATCCACATACCGGTACATGAAGTATATTGCATGGAGCACTGCCACTTCTTGGTGAGTGATCCACATACATGAAGTATATTGCATGGAGCACTGCCACTTCTTGGTGAGTAATCCACATACCGGTACATGAAGTATATTGCATGGAGCACTGCCACTTCTTGGTGAGTGATCCACATACATGAAGTATATTGCATGGAGCACTGCCACTTCTTGGTGAGTGATCCACATACACAAAGTATATTGCATGGAGCACTGCCACTTCTTGATATGGGATCCACACACACTGAGTATCTCTAACCCTGACCTATTAATATCAATTTAATTACTGAAGTTCCTAGAAATACTTGTGCAAAATATTAATGTGTACATTTTTTTATTTTTCTGTGAAGATTTTATGGAAGTTATGACAGTTACCGATGCTACACCTGCCTTTACCATAACATACATGCATACACATACAATGTACACATCATGTGAGTGAGCAGATATATTTCAAGAAAGATTTCTATCTTTTGTTATCATTTATCATTTGAATGGGAGCCTTGTTTGCCAAAACACTGAGATTCTTAAAATTCTTCAAAACAGTGATCCTCCGAAAGAAAATGTAAAACATAAGTAATGCTGCACATGGGTGTACATGCTTTGATGTTGTTGACCTTACACATCTTCCTGTCTACTTCATAGGCCCAAGCATCTCCAGAACCGACCTATGACCTTTCCAGCTGCGAGCTTACAGAGGTAAGTTTACAACCAGACTAATGACGCAGTGGTACAAATATTCTGATTGATAAGTTAAGTTATATACTACAATTGGGCCTGAGATCAACATCACAACTGATTGCAATCTATTGCAGTCAGATTGCAGTCAATGTATGGAGCTGATTACATTTGATTGCAATCACTGTGCATTTGATCTCGGGCTCCACTGTAGTAGCTTACATTATACCCTTACAGAAGTAAGTCTATAACCAGAGCGATGACACAGTGGTACAAATGTTCTGATTGATAAATAAATGTATATTAATTTATACCCTGTAAATGGTATAGATATACCATTTTGCTATAGCTATATGATTATTTGTTTGTGTGTGGATGCCCTATATTTGATTGATTGCAGCGATGCCAAGACTGCCTTTGCATCCTAATACTCTTTGTCTGTGTGCCTTTTGCACAGGATGCAATGACAATAGTGTGCCTTGTACAAATGCAATGAGTGCTATCTTATAGAAATGACATTAATGAATGACTTGCATTCATGTAGTACTGACATAAATGTTGTTATGAATGACATGCACCAGGGAAGTGCATTGATCAGGATGGTGTCAGATCTAGGGTGACGTGTGAATCAGACATTCCTAAGATACTAGGCTACAAGATCACCCCCTCTCCCCTGACGTCTTGCTGTCATACACTTTCAGGTTGTGTTGTCATGGCATGTTCCATTCTGCTGTAGGGGTTTATTTGGCTGAATATCTTTGAAAGGCATATGAAACATTTTGATATTCAGTGGATAATAATATAGAGCATGACTAGTTAACCATTTCATGTAGATTTCCTTTTATTTTACTCAATGCATGAGGAGTCCATTATCTATCACCTCTGAATGGTTGTTACTCAAAGTCCTTTTGGTTCATGAAGCATCGTGGAGATGCTTCTCCTCCCTTCATAATGAGAATGGCATACTCCAAATTGATGGGGGCTATTACATGTACAAGTATCAGTAGGCCACCGGGATTGGACCTCACATTGAGACATTGAGAGGGACATAAACCTGCATTACTTGCTGATCTCTCTCATGCACACTTCATCTCAGCCTGTACATAGCACTGGTGGAGTGAGGATTTGTGCAGATATGTTGTAAGTCAGTTTGGAGTGCATCATTCTTGTGTAGTTGAATGACAGCTTATGGACCTTTCCCTCGTATTGATTGTCTTTGTAGGTGCCTGCTGCCACATTCTCTCAGTGCAAGGTGCTAAGGAAAGAGGTGAGTTTCGCCGACCTGCATGTGTGTGTAGTGTTCTCATTCAGTCACTGGAAAAGGGCTTCATGAAGAGCTTTCCTCTACCGCACCAATAAGTGGCCAGTTAGCAAACAGAATTCTTTCTACTACTCTTTCCCAAAGGTCTCTGTCTTTCTGACTCTTATAGCTTTCTTCATTTCTTTACCTCTTGTTTAAATGGTTATGTTTCACTCTCTCTCTCATCATTACTTTCTACCATGTTTTCTTTCTCTAAATGTAACTATACAATCATTTGTGTTTGTGAAATTTTCATCATGTATCAATGCACTATTATCAACGTGAAACCAATCATCATGAAATTGATACCATTTGCACTCACCATGTATCGGTGTTGGGAAAAAGGCCTCATGAAGAACTGGTCTACATGAGCTATTTAGTCTAGTAGCTAGGAGGGGTTCCCATGCACCCCCCTTAAAACGATTAACCACTATGATTTTTAGATCCGCTAGAGTATCTACTTTATCAAGTTTAAAGTTAACATTTGATAAAAAGGTCCCTGGAGATTTGGGGGCCATTTAATTGGGCCCATGTCAAAATTGCATTTTTTCACAATTTTCATCACGTCTTGAGGTCTGTGAAAATAACACCCTTAGGTGAAGCCATATCTCCAAAAATAAATCATCACATCGTGTAAAATTTCGCTCAATGTTAGTTTGTTCTAATATAAAAAGACTGGTGGTGTTTCATAGTCATTGCACTTTATCTTCATCAATAATTTACATCATATAATTTGCATATGAATAGATGTGCTTTTTCCTGTGCCATTTTTTGACAGAAAACGACTCATTTCACTGATAGTTTTTGTACAAGCTTTGTTAAAGGTAATACGAGCCGACATTTGCATAGATATACGCTTTGGTATCCCTGCTAATTGAAAATTAATGTTAAATTGAAAGTTAATGTGCTACATATTGTTTAGAACACTATTTAAACACCAATACAATGCAGAATATTGGGCTGATTTCACTAATGTTGTATTGCCTAAAACTTAAAAGTTTAGGTGGAAAGCTGGGTGGCAGTGCACCACCTGGATTTATATATCAACATGGTTATTCATACTTAACATACATCTCCTGACAAAAGTTAGGACTGACAAACAGGAAAAAGTATCCCATGTGACCCTAATTAGCATATCCAAGATGGCCACCACCACCATGCATTTCAATACAAGCTGTCACAGTTCAGCCCGTTTTTAAGCCTACAGTGTATAATTTTCTTAACTGAATTTGATTAACCTGGATTTGACATGATTAAATTAATTGATTGGAGATTCATACTAGCAACTTCAGTTCAAGGTCGCATGCAATCTGTCATCAATGTGGCTTTTCGTTTTAACGAAATTGTTTTGCGAACATTAAACAACATGCATTTGCTATCGTGTTCATAGACAGAGATGGAGGGTAGACGCTTTCGCAGCATCTTCGTGCTACACGTATGAACTAGAAATAGAGTGGCCATTATGCTGGATTATGGATTTTACTTACGATTATTTTTAACCCCTTATATCTTTCAACGCATTGGGTACAAAGGTGCCCGTTATTGAACGTTTCCTTCTTGTATGATGCCTTAACATTTACAAAAAAATATTACATTACCTTTCATCATATAATCATAAAGAACATATTCGTTTGTAACTACATTTAAGTATGTTAGGATCATCTAAATATCGTGTACCCCCACATCCCCCCCCCCTCCCCACCTCCACCCCCTAACAACCGTGCTTGTTAGTTTGCCGTCCTAATCAATGAACAATATTTTTGATATTGTTAATATTTTCTTGGTTTATTTATATACTGTAGAGCGAAGACCATAAAGTCAGTTTTACACTTTCTGTGCCATAAAATACTGCTCTTTGAGAGGTGATCCACTAGTGGTATTTTCAGGATTAATACATATTATATTGACACAAAAAGATATTACAACATGATCCTAAGTTAAAGCCCTGCGGCAATACTGCTTGAAGGATATGGAATTGGAGCATCCAATTACAACCCGGTAATCCAAACTCAAGACACCAAACTAATTACAGTATGGCTCTATAATGCAGGTAGGGCTAGAATATGGTAATACTTGAAACACGATATTCAAGTCCTGGTCTTGACCAGTTGACCCTGCACTTATAAGTACCAATATCCAAATACATGTGTACAAGGTTTGGTCTTGGACCTGTATTAGTGGACCTATTAGTGAACCCCGAGGCAAATAGACACGATCCTTGGTCATGTACTTAATCATGTTAATTGAGCATAATTAGATTTTGGCAGTTAGATACTAACTGCTGGGTGTGCAATCACAGGCCTACTATGCTATATAAATTATCTGGGCCCTTTGGTGCTAAGCAAAGGCCCCACAATGCTTGTTGTTGGCTGTGTAATGCCATATACATGCACTATAATGCTATATCTGGGCCATTTGATGATAATCAAAAGGCCTCATGATGCTCATTGGTTGTGTAATACCATTTACAGGACATTATGACGCTAGATCTGGACCTTTGATGCAAAAAGAGAGACACAATGCTTTTTATTGGCTATGTAATATCATTCAAGCTAGATAATGGCCTTTTGATGTTAAGCAAAGACATCAGAATGCTTGCAATCGGCTATGTAAAAGCAAGTACAGGCTGCGAAATGCTAGATCTGGGCCATTTGATGTTAACCAGAGGCCCCATAAGGCTGTGTAATACCGATTAGAGGCCCTATGATGCTAAATCTGGGCCCTTCGATGCTAATGAAAGGCCCCATAATGATTAGAGTTGGCTGTGTAATACCATTTACAGGCCCTATAATGCTATAACTGGGCCCTTCGATGATAATCAAGGGCCTCATAATACTTGTTATTGGATGTTTAATATCATTTACAGGCAGTATGATGCTGTATATGGGCCCTTTGATGCTAATCAGATGCCCCATAGTGCTTATTATTGGTTGTTTACTAACATTTAAGGCCCTACGATGAGAGATCTGAGCCTTTTGATATTTATGAAAGGTCCCATAACACCTGTGTGATACCAAGTGAAAGCCCCAAGATGCTAGATCTGGTCCCTTTGTTGCCAAGCTAAGGCTTCAGGCTTACAAAAATGCTTATTATTGGCTGTGCAATACATTTCATAGGCCTATTATGGGCCCTCCGATGGTACAGCCCTTCAATTGAACATCCCCACAATGCATATTAAAGGCTATGTAATACCATTTACAGGCCCCATGATGCTACATCTGGGCCTTTTGATGCTAATCAAAGGGCCCATATTGCTTGTTATTGGCTGTTTAATACCAAGTAAAGGCCCTAAGATGTTAGATCTGGGCCCTTTGATGTGTATCAAAGGCACAATACTGCTTCTCATCGGTTGTGTAATACCATTTACAGGCCCCATGATGCTACATCTGGGCCTTTTGATGCTGATCAAAGGGCCCGTAATGCTTGTTATTGGTTGTGTAATACCAAGTTAAGGCCCTTTGATGTGTGTCAAAGGCACAATAATGTTTCTCATTGGTTGTGTAATACCATTTACATGCTTCATGATGCTACATCTGGGCCTTTTGATGCGAATCAAACAGTCAAAGGGCACATCATGTTTGTTATTGGCTGTGTAATACCAAGTAAAGGCCCTAAGACACTAGATCTGGGCCCTTTGATGTACATATCAAATATCTCAAAATGCTAATTATTAGCAAGTCCAATCCCTATGATGCTAGATCTGGGCCCTTTGGTGTAAATCAAAGGCCACATAATGCTTTGTTATTGGCTGTTGAATACTATTAACAGGCCCCATAGTGCTAGATCTCGGTCCCAAAATGTTATTTATTGGCAAGTGAAGGCCCTGTGATGCATCCAGGCCCCTTGACGCTTATCAAAGGCCCCAAAGTTATTGTAATTTTCTTTTTGTATCTTGTTAAAGGATCCATGATGCTACACCAATATTCCTGAAGCCATGTGATGCTTCTTCTTGGCCCTTAGCTTTTCGGATGAATGATTTTAGATGTTGCCTCTGAAATCACTGCATATCATAAAAGGCCTACTCATTGATTTAAGACCGAAAATATGGAGAAGATTTTCATTTTAGCTCAGTTATCATTGACAATATGATGAGAATAAGAATGAGAATGATTTTAGAGATATGATCGGAGTATAGAAGAGTGAGGCACATTGACTTTTAATTGCACCACTTGTAGACCACACTCAAATCTTACTAGCATGCACCTTTGAAAATATAACAGATGGCAAAACGTGTGTTCTGGAGACAAATATATAGCTTAAACTTTGTCGAATATGATGCACACAATTAAAAGTCAAGTACATCAATATATGATAAGGAAATGGAAGATGCAGAAATAGTATTTTTCCTCCACCTTCGTCTAAGAACACGGTAACTATAACCCATGCCGTTTAATGTAAGCAAAACAATATCGTAAAAACGAAAAGCCGCAATGCTGAGGATCAAGTGTGTGACCTTGAGCTAAAATTGCTTGTATGAATCCCCAATCACGTATCTAATTCATCTCAGACTTTAATCTAATCATGTCAAATCCAGGTTAATCAATTTTAGTTATTAAAATTATACACTTTGGGCTTTAAAAAGACGGAACTGAGACAGTTCGATACAGGGTGATGGCGGCCATCTTGGATATGCTAATTAGGGTCACATGGGATACTTTTTCCTGTTTGTAAGTCTTAAATTTTATCAGGAGATGTATGTTAATTATGAATAACCATGTTAAAATAGAATTCCAGGTGATTCACGGCAGCCCAACTTTCCACCTAGACTTTTGAGTTTTAGGCAATACAACATTATCAAAATAAGCTCGATATTCTGCCTCGCATTGGTGTTTAAATAGTGTCCTTAACAGTATGATGCACATAATCTTTCAGTTTAACATTAGTTTTCGACAAGCAGGGATACCATAGAGTATGTCTATGCAAATATCAGCTCGCACTAACTTTAATGATGCTTGTACAAAAACTATCAGTGAAATGAGTCATTTTCTGTCAAAAATTGAAACAGGAAAAATCATATATATTGATATGCAAATTACATGATGTAATTTATGGATGAAGATAAATTGCAATGTCTATGAAACACCACCAGTCTTTTTATATTAGAACAAACTAACATTGAGCGAAATTTTACATGATGTGATGATTTACTTTTGGAGATATGGCTTCACTTAAGGGTGTTATTTTCACAGACCTTAAGAAGTGATGAAAATTGTGAAAATATGCAATTTTGACATGGGCCCAATTAAATGGCCCCCAAATCTCCAGGGACCTTTTTATGAAATGTTAACATTAAACTTGATATAGTAGATACTCTAGCGGATCTAAAAATCATAGTGGTTAATCGTTTTAAGGGGGGTGCACGGGAACCCCTCCTAGCTACGAGACTAATTGGACTGTTCTATTTTTGTTATCATGGTCATGTACAGTGTATTGTTCTTAGTACAGTTACAAAACAACCAGATATGCTATTGTATGAAATTAAGAATTTGGAAAAGATTTATGTTCTAGTGTCTCTATCCTGGTTTGGCATGGTGCCAGGTCACTGTAATCTAACTGTTCTTTCACTTTACTCTATAGTATACTAGATACTACGAGTTAAAAAAACAACAAACTTTTGACACTTTTGAAAAATAATTAAAAGTCAGTTTCAACTCAAATCAAACGGAAATTGGCACATAATAAAATCAAGGGATGTCAAATTCTTTAGTGACATGTTTGTGACATTTCATCGATCATATTTTTTGTAATAATCCTTGGAAATTTAATGAGATTTTCACTTTTGGAAAAATTTGGACCTCAAAATTTGTGTGTATGAGATAATTCAGAACTCAACAATGACCATTGTATATCACACCTGTTAAACCACTAGCAACTGCTATCACAGTGTTATTAATGATGCGTGATGCTTCTGGCAGAAAAGAAGGTTTGGGTTGACATGTGTGATGCACATGTGTGATGACCATTGTTCTGAATTAATTATCTCATACACATATATTTTGAGATCCAAATTTGTCCAAAAGTGAAATCTCATAAAACATTCCAAGGATTATTACAAGAAAAGAAATAAATGAAATGTCACAAAACCTGTCTCCAAAAAATTGACATCCCTTGACTTTATGATGTGTCAATTTCTGCTTGAAGTGATTTGAAACTGATTTTCAATTATTTTTCAAGTGTCAAAAGATTTTTTAACACCTAGTACAATGTATGTCTACGAATATTGAGAATTCATCAAGTGATAAACAAAGATGAGGGAATATTCTCCAGCAATATAGAAGCTATGTTACCAAAGCCATTTGAAATGGAGTTCTACTAATATGCATTTTTGATTCACATTCGAAGGATTGAGGTGTGGTTTATTGTGTGTATTTTAAAATGTACTTCTAAATGTATACTGCACATGTGTGGAATAATTTTTTTTTGTGACATCAAGTATGAGATGCTCTCCCATATGTTGCGTGCTGTATGATTAGACCTAAAACTAAAAAGTAAAACATTTAAAAATCTAATAACTTTCTTATCCTTTGACGGATTTCCATCGTACGTTCAATGATATGTTTCTTTCATGTTTATTTTATCAAAACTGACTTAACTTCATGGTGGACTTTCCAAATTAACATCCGCTAAATGTCGGCACTGAACTTGGGACATCAAAGCATTGTTATGATTGTGGAATACTTTTGACATTTATTAGTACACTTTAGTATCATAGATGTTTGAATATCATGCTTGAGTTTCTTCTTCTTCCTAACCCGTCCCTGGCCAAATGCTGTAACCACATACAATGCACCTGATATGTTGAACATGATAGCCCAGCTTCAGTCATGTGTTGTGAGATGTAACCAGAGACAAAGCAAAGGGTACTGCTGTATGTGTAGCCTATATTATATGGTTGAGGCTTGCCTTGTTCTTAGCTGCATTCCAAAGTTAGAGTTGTCCCTGTTCACACTGAAGTTGTAGGAACGGAAGTAGGGAAAAGGTGGGTGCAAGGAGAGAGAAAAACCTAATTTCTTGCAATATGCCAACTCTTTTAATCTATGTTTGTTTTAGGCCTCGAAGGAAAAAATTGCGAGAGATCAGTTGACAGGATTCTTAAAATGAGGCATATAACATTCAAAAGGTGTCATGCATTCCAATCAGAATGGAAGAACGCCATGGAATCAATGGTAATGACAATCAGCCATTTTGGCAATTTTTACATGTAGCTTGTGTTTTTTTATGTAACGTACTTGATGTTTTACCTGTTTCCTCCACTCCACCTGTATTGTTGTGCAGGTATTGATCATGAGCAGCAACCTGCTGTCATCTCTGAATGGAGGAGGCCATCTCAAGGACCTGTCCCTGCTCAGGGTAAGTTGTGCACTGAGGGCTATATTCTACTAATGTCATACACTTAGGGTAGGGTGGGTAGGTGGGGTGCACTGAGGGCTATATTCTACTAATGTCATACACTTAGGGTGGAGTGGGTAGGTGGGGTGGGAAACATCAGGACCCTGTCAGGGTAAGTTGTGCACTGAGGCCCATATTCTACTCATGTCATACACTTAGCAGGGGTGGGTGAGTGGGGTTTAGGGCACATAATGTCCCTGAATGAGGGGGGGGGGGGGAGGGAGGTGGGGGGTGGGGGGAGCACATCAGGGACCTGTCATTGCTCAGGGTAAGCTGTGCATTGAGGCCCATATTTTTCTCATGTCATACATGTAGGCCAGGCATTGAGTCAAACTAAACCTAACCACTGGCTTAAGGAGAGTTTCACTTTATTAGTGTTTCTGGCAGGCAACATGAGTTAGACTTGGAGTTAGATCAGTATGTTAACTGCCTTACTCAATGGACTTGGTCCTGGAGGCACACCAAATGAATGTGTACATTAATCCCATACAAGCTTGAGAGAGCTACACTGTATAACATGTTTGTTCATGCCCCTTTTTCCAGGTTCTTGATTTGAGAAACAACAGATTCTCACAGTTACCAGATGGGTTGACGAGTTTAGGACAGCTGCAAGTCTTGGATGTCACGGATAACCGGCTGAAACAGTTACCCAAGGACATTGGTAATCTGCAGCTACTCCAGACATTGAATGCTAGAGGTTAGTGAAAGTCGTTCAACAATCTGGGTCAAATGGTGCGTGAGGTCAGTAGTCATTTCCAGGCACTCAATACACTCGTGCTAGGGCTGAGTGAGACAGAGATGAGGAACAGGCAGGACAACATTCCAGATACTTACTTCGCAACAGGGTATACCTAAGTTATGGTCTGTAGATTTATGTATTTATGTATGTATCTGACTGGAAGGATGTGAATATGAATGTAAATGAGAGAAGGGTGGGGGGGGGGGATTGAAGTGTTGGATTAAAATCAAATGAGGAGTGGACATTCCTGATGAACCTAACTCTTTATCCATTAATAAATCTCTGAATCTCTATTGGTGATGGAGCATAACCCTGTATCAATGAATGAATAGCTGAATGTTCCCTCCCCCTGTCACATCAACAGGTAATGTCCTGAAGGAGCTGCCAGACAGTGTTTGTAAGATGAAGTCTCTGCGGACACTAGACATCTCAGACAATCACATCCACTCATTACCCAGGAAGTTCTGCTCCATTCAGACTCTTGAGGTGAGTTGTAGAGAAGGAGTGGAAAGAAAGAATGTTCCTACTTCAATGTTGGTCAGTAAGCTACATCCAAGGGTCTGAACTTGAAATCAAATACGATGGTAGTGCCAGGTTGTATCCGGTCATTTGGATTGTATTTTTGTTGAAACATTGTACTTAGGATTAAAGTAACTGACACAGGTATGTGATAAGACAGAGATACAGAAACAAGGACTCATTGCTTTCCAGCATGCCTTGCAAGGATCAGTCAATATCAGTACCAATATTACTAGCACGTCTTTGTCTTTAGACTGAACTAACCAGTGTTCTGTTTTGAGTTTAGTATTTGTAATTGGTTAGGAACCCACATAGGTCAGATAACTATTGATAACTACATTTCTAAGACTCTAAGCTATAATCATATATAAGTATAGGTATATTTACTATCTGATATGATTTAAGTTGAAGCTATTACATCATATAATGTGTAATATTTCATTAATAGCAAACTAGTAAATAAGATATGTCTTGTGGTGCATGCTTGAAATGTGACATATCTTATTCCTAAGCTTCATCACAGCAGACTGTCCCACCCCCAATCATTGTTGTTCCTTTGTCTGTTGTTACAGAGTTTGACACTAGATGTGCAGAGAATGACGTACCCAACACCTGATATTTGCCAAGACGGAACAGAGTCAGTTATGAAGTTTATGTGTTCAGGTGGGTATGATTTGATTCTGCAGAACTATTGCCCTCTATTTTTCCTTGTGAATAGGTGCGTTTGAAGACTTAAGGTAATAAGGATTTCAATCTGTTAAGTTCACTCATACATTCACTGTGCGAATGTAATTGAAGTTCAGTAAAAATTTCATGATGTATTCTATTGTGTTCCATACCAAAATTTGACAAATGAAAAACACTGAAAGAATTGCCAGACTTTCCATGCCATATCAGTAGTAGATTGATTGTCATGTTGTGACATTCCATGCCATATCAGTAGTAGAGTGATTGTCATGTCGTGACATTCCATGCCATATCAGTAGTAGAGTGATTGTCATGTCGTGACATTCCATGCCATATCAGTAGTGGATTGATTGTCATGTCGTGACATTCCATGCCATACCAGTAGTAGAGTGATTGTCATGGAATATGGAGTATGTTGTTTTCTCTCTTCACCTTGTACAGAGAATGGTCTTGAGTATTCTCCCCCCTCCAAGCACCTGCTGCCAGTGTTGAATACCTACACCAACTCTACAGACAGCACAGACTCAGCCTTGCAGGCTCTCCAGAGAGAAGAAGACCAGCTCAATACCTCAGTCCTTCAGTACGAGACCAAAAAGGTACTAGAAGCCTGGGGACTAAATGATTAGGAACACAACCCTAAAATAAGGCAATTTGTAGGAAACATAAACATCAGAGGCAGTTTGCTAAAAGTTTCAAGAAAATGAGGCAATGATAGGAAACAAAATGGATTTAAAATACTGTGTCATACTGTGTGACTTCTTGTGATGAATGAATATACAAACAATGTAGGGTCACAGTGTTCATAGTTAGTGGGACTAAGGCAGCAATGCGTCACAGTGTTCATAGTGTGTGACTCTATGGGACTAAGGCAGCAATGCATCACATTGTTCATAGTGTGTGACTCTATGGGACAAAGGCAGCAATGCGTCACAGTGTTCATAGTGTGTGACTATGGGACAAAGGTAGCAATGCACCAATATTCGTAGTGTGTGAATCTATGCGACAAAGGCAGCAGTGCATCACAGTGTTCATAGTGTGTAACTCTATGGTACAAAGGCAGCAATGCATCACAGTGTTCATATTTTGTGACAGTATGAGACAAATGGAGTTACCAGTGACTGCTTATTTAAAAAAATAATCACCTTATCAGTTTCCTTAGACTGTTGCAATCTACTTTTAATGTATGTTTTCTTAAAATCAAAGTGGTAGTATGGTTTTGTTCTTCAAAAGACAAGATTGAAAATCAGGAAATGAGGGGCAACTCACTTCCATCAATACAAGATGATATTGTAACAAAAATCTGAAATCAACCAAGGTGAAAAAAATTCTGAATTTATTATGGTTTTGTAATGACAAGTCTCTCAAATTATTGTTGTGAAACGATTTAAAGAATGAGAAAGACACAATACCTTATTTTCTATGCTGGTTGTTCCCAGAAAGAGAAACAGACAGATTTTGCGAGGCTAGAGCAGGAGCTAGCTCAACTGGAGGACCAGCAGGCTCAGATCGCTGCCTCATCTAACAGGCAGAGGGCGCTGTTACTTCAGTCATTAGCTCAGGTATGTGCCATCAAGAATGCTGGGGGGGGGGGGGGGGGGTTGTTAGGTGGCAGTAGGAGCTACTGTTAGTCCGAGTGAAACATACTTTTATTTCGCGCATACTCAAAATATTGATCATGCGTTAGGACTGTGAGGGGTGAAGAGATCAGCGAAACGAAAAAGTACTATCACCTAGAGTGTAACAAACTTTTTTTCTCAGGTGATCAGATGGGCAAAACTACACTTCATCATGTGATCAACTCTTGACCAATCATATAGCAACATTCTTAGTATGTGGAATATAATATCTATTAACAAACATGCATCAAAGTTAGAGTATGTTTGCTGTTTGGTTTGAAGCTTTTCGTCTATAAATGTACATCAGCATATAAACTAAGTGGTGTAATGAGTACAATGTCAGTGAATTATGGTAAGCTAAGATTTGTTCTTGAATGTGCCTCTTGTGTGACAGGAACAAGAGAAGATGGACAGCGATATCCAGAACATCCAGCAGAGGTCTGAGAGTGAACGAAGACGGATGGTGGCTTCCCTCAAGGAAGGTAAAGTTGCAATTCAATCAACCACTAGTCTAGGGTTGAAAAGAGAAGAAAACTGTATATCATGTTGAATAAGAACTTCAGTCAAGATGTCTGTGAAAGTTTGATCGGCAAAAGTAAACAAAGAAGATGTGAGTGTCAAGAGTTTGCAAAGGTTGATCACAAACCTTAAAGTCTGACATTACCAACTCCATTTATTAAGGCATCTGTTTATTATTACCAAACTAACTGGCCACATAGCTAGTACTATGCCTTCGCGACTTCCTGTAACAGTGTAATTATGAATTAACTCTTGATTTTTTCATTTTTTCCATGTCTAGTTGAGCTGAGATCATCAGACCTTATCAAGCAGCTCTTAGAAATGAATGAGAAGTAAGTTCTATGATCATTGAAAAGAAAGGAATTTATGTGTATTATTGTACAGATGTGTTTTGTTCCTCAGTTTTGAGTATGAACATGTTGTGGTGTTCTAGTGATATCAATACATGAGCATATGTATCACCTTATGATGTTTGATAGTTGCCTATAAACCAGTATTTTGTATCAATATCAGTCAGTGAGGAAGAATTAACTTTGTTAAATAGGGAGTTTGAATATATAAACATATTACTTGTTTTAACATAACATAAATTGATTTAGACAAAGTCATTGTGTACTATAATGACTGCACAATGGACACCTTGGGTCAAAGGTAAAAAACATGAAAAACACCCTGTCATGTGAAGGATTAACCACAGCACAATTCATGCACAGGTGGCAAGAGCATGATTTTTCCCCTTATCTATTTTTGAAAAATAATTGTGGTATTATATCAGGAGACTTAATTTTGTTTATTTGTTAATTCAAGTGTGTTTAATATATGATAAGATGAAATATATGATATATATATATATATATATAATTATCCAATTTCAAGAACTGAAAGAAAGAAAATGCAAGTAATGTTTCTTTCTTTCGTTAACTTCTCATATTTTATGTTTATTTCAGAGCCAAGAGGAAAGAAGCATTCCTGGATGAAATGGAGAGAAAGATGTAAGCCAATCATTATATCTTGATAAAATGAAGAACAATTCAGTCTCCCTGGTAGCACTCTGTTACACTGACTATTGGATAATTGTTCAGGGAGAATGGGTGTTAATATGAAGTGCTTCACAATGCTATAATAATATTATGACATTAGAGTCAGGGGTAGTCTCTGTTTGGCATGAAGTGTCCTGTCACATTGCTCCAGGACCATGTCATGATTTAGGAGGATTGTCAGCCATCAGATTGAGGTTTGAAATTCACTTACACCATCTCGAAAGGTTCCTATTTGTTTATGTGGAATAGAACTGAATTCACACAGTAGCAGTGAGAGTAGTGTCAGTAGTCACATTGTAAGAGGCTGTTCATGTGAGTGCCTTCACCCCCTCACCCGGGATGGAGGATGATGAACTGTTCAGTGTGTGTATTAGTGAAATTATTGGCAGTAGTCACATTGTAAGAAGCTGTTCATGTGAGTGCTTTCACCCCCTCACTCAGGAAGGAGGATGATTAGCTGTTCAGTGTGTGTATTAGTGAAATTAGTAGCGGTAGTCACATTGTAAGAAGCTGTTCATGTGAGTGCTTTCACCCCCTCACTCAGGAAGGATGATGATGAGCTGTTCAGTGTGTGTATTAGTGAAATTAGTAGCAGTAGTCACATTGTAAGAAGCTGTTCATGTGAGTGCTTTCACCCCCTCACTCAGGAAGGAGGATGATTAGCTGTTCAGTGTGTGTATTAGTGAAATTAGTAGCAGTGGTCACATTGTAAGAAGCTGTTCATGTGAGTGCTTTCACCCCCTCACTCAGGAAGGATGATGATGAGCTGTTCAGTGTGTGTATTAGTGAAATTAGTAGCAGTAGTCACATTGTAAGAAGCTGTTCATGTGAGTGCTTTCACCCCCTCACTCAGGATGGAGGATGATTAGCTGTTCAGTGTGTGTATTAGTGAAATTAGTAGCAGTAGTCACATTGTAAGAAGCTGTTCATGTGAGTGCTTTCACCCCCTCACTCAGGAAGGAGGATGATTAGCTGTTCAGTGTGTGTATTAATGAAAGTAGTGGCAGTAGTCACATAATAAGAGGCTGTTCATTTGAGTGCTTTCACCCCATCACCCAGGATGGAGGATGACGAGCTGTTCCGTGTGCGTGCTGAGGAGAGGAAGATGGTCCGTGAGACTGACGTGATGGTCTCCATGGAGGTCATCCTGAGAGAGCGGCTGTCCCTGGAAACTCAGAGACTCAAGTACGAAGCTCACCGGGATGACGTTACTAAGCAGGCCATGCAGCTGTGAGTATGCACTCAGAAAAAGTGTTCCCCATGAAATAGGGTCCCCTATGAAGTAGGATTCCCTATAAAATTGGGTCTCCATGCAGCTTTAAGCAGACTCAATAAAAAAAAGGGTCCTACATGAAAAATCATGCCCATACACTATTTACACGGTAACCGTTTTTCTGGAGCAAATAAAGTTTAGTATGTTTCCATGGTAAATCCTCTATATTTTTTATTGATGACAGGGATGTTGCTGACATGACAAGGCTTGGAGACCAGCTGCAGTCCATTAAGGAAGACAGAGATGCCATGTTTGAGGAGCTCATGAAGGAGGAGGAGTTCCAGCGCCAGGCCTTCGAGACCCTGCTCATCAACAAGGACCAACAGCACAAGAGGCTCACAGACACAGTGAGTCACATAGATATACTAGTACTCATAGATAGCTGGAGGCTCACAGACACAGTGAGTCACATAGATATACTAGTACTCATAGATAGCTGGAGGCTCACAGACACAGTGAGTCACATAGATATACTAGTACTGATAGATAGCAGGAGGCTCATAGACACAGTGAGTCCCATAGATATACTAGTACTGATAGATAGCTGGAGACTCACAGACACAGTGAGTCACATAGATATACTAGTACTCATAGATAGCTGGAGACTCACAGACACAGTGAGTCCCATAGATATACTAGTACTCATAGATAGCTGGAGGCTCATAGACACAGTGAGTCACATAGATATACTAGTACTCATAGATAGCTGGAGACTCACAGACACAGTGAGTCCCATAGATATACTAGTACTCATAGATAGCTGGAGGCTCATAGACACAGTGAGTCCCATAGATATACTAGTACTCATAGATAGCTGGAGACTCACAGACACAGTGAGTCCCATAGATATACTAGTACTCATAGATAGCTGGAGACTCACTGACACTGTGTCCCATAAATATACTAAAACTGATAGATAGCTGGAGACTCACAGACACAGTGAGTCACATAGATCTACTAGTACTCATAGATAGCTGGAGGCTCACAGACACAGCGAGTCACATAGATATACGTGTACTGATAGATAGCAGGAGGCTCATAGACACAGTGAGTCCCATAGATATACTAGTACTCATAGATAGCTGGAGACTCACAGACACAGTGAGTCCCATAGATATACTAGTACTCATAGATAGCTGGAGGCTCACTGACACTGTGTCCCATAAATATACTAAAACTGATAGATAGCAGGAGGCTCATAGACACAGTGAGTCCCATAGATCTACTAGTACTCATAGATAGCTGGAGGCTCACTGACACTGTGTCCCATAAATATACTAAAACTGATAGATAGCAGGAGGCTCATAGACACAGTGAGTCCCATAGATATACTAGTACTCATAGATAGCTGGAGACTCACAGACACAGTGAGTCCCATAGATATACTAGTACTCATAGATAGCTGGAGGCTCACTGACACTGTGTCCCATAAATATACTAAAACTGATAGATAGCAGGAGGCTCATAGACACAGTGAGTCCCATAGATATACTAGTACTCATAGATAGCTGGAGACTCACTGACACTGTGTCCCATAAATATACTAAAACTGATAGATAGCAGGAGGCTCATAGACACAGTGAGTCCCATAGATATACTAGTACTCATAGATAGCTGGAGACACACAGACACAGTGAGTCACATAGATATACTACTACTCATAGATAGCTGGAGACTCACAGACACAGTGAGTCACATAGATATACTAGTACTCATAGATAGCAGGAGGCTCACAGACACAGTGAGTCACATCGATATACTAGTACTGATAGACAACTGGAGTCTCACAGACACAGTGAGTCACATAGATATACTAGTACTCATAGATAGCTGGAGGCTCACAGACACAGTGAGTCCCATAGATATACTAGTACTCATAGATAGCTGGAGACTCACAGACACAGTGAGTCACATAGATATACTAGTACTCATAGATAGCTGGAGGCTCACAGACACAGTGAGTCACATAGATATACTCGTACTCATAGATATCAGGAGGCTCACAGACACAGTGAGTCCCATAGATATACTAGTACTCATAGATAGCTGGAGACTCACAGACACAGTGAGTCACATAGATATACTCATACTCATAGATAGCTGGAGACTCACAGACACAGTGAGTCACATAGATATACTAGTACTGATAGATAGCAGGAGGCTCATAGACACAGGAGTCCCATAGATATACTAGTACTCATAGATAGCTGGAGACTCACAGACAGTGAGTCCCATAGATATACTAGTACTGATAGATAGCTGGAGACTCACAGACACAGTGAGTCCCATAGATATACTAGTACTCATAGATAGCTGGAGACTCACTGACACTGTGTCCCATAAATATACTAATACTGATAGATAGATAGCTGGAGACTCACAGACACAGTGAGTCACATAGATATACTACTACTCATAGATAGCTGGAGGCTCACAGACACAGTGAGTCACATAGATATACTAGTACTGATAGATAGCTGGAGGCTCACAGACACAGTGAGTCACATAGATATACTAGTACTCATAGATAGCTGGAGACTCACAGACACAGTGAGTCACATAAATATACTAGTACTCATAGATAGCTGGAGACTCACAGACACAGTGAGTCACATAGATATACTACTACTCATAGATAGCTGGAGGCTCACAGACACAGTGAGTCACATAGATATACTAGTACTGATAGATAGCTGGAGGCTCACAGACACAGTGAGTCACATAGATATACTAGTACTTATAGATAGCTGGAGACTCGCTGACACTGTGTCCCATGGATATACTAGTACTCATAGATAGCTGGAGACTCGCTGACACTGTGTCCCATAGATATACTAGTACTGATAGATAGCTGGAGACTCACAGACACAGTGAGTCACATGGATATACTAGTACTCATAGATAGCTGGAGACTCACAGACAGTGAGTCCCATAGATATACTAGTACTGATAGATAGCTGGAGACTCACAGACACAGTGAGTCCCATAGATATACTAGTACTCATAGATAGCTGGAGACTCACTGACACTGTGTCCCATAAATATACTAATACTGATAGATAGCTGGAGACTCACAGACACAGTGAGTCACATAGATATACTACTACTCATAGATAGCTGGAGGCTCACAGACACAGTGAGTCACATAGATATACTAGTACTGATAGATAGCTGGAGGCTCACAGACACAGTGAGTCACATAGATATACTAGTACTCATAGATAGCTGGAGACTCACAGACACAGTGAGTCACATAGATATACTAGTACTCATAGATAGCTGGAGACTCACAGACACAGTGAGTCACATAGATATACTACTACTCATAGAAAGCTGGAGGCTCACAGACACAGTGAGTCACATAGATATACTAGTACTGATAAATAGCTGGAGGCTCACAGACACAGTGAGTCACATAGATATACTAGTACTTATAGATAGCTGGAGACTCGCTGACACTGTGTCCCATAGATATACTAGTACTCATAGATAGCTGGAGACTCGCTGACACTGTGTCCCATAGATATACTAGTACTGATAGATAGCTGGAGACTCACAGACACAGTGAGTCACATGGATACACTAGTACTGATAGATAGCTGGAGACTCACAGACACAGTGAGTCACATAGATATACTAGTACTCATAGATAGCAGGAGGCTCATAGACACAGGATTCCCATAGATATACAAGTACTGATAGACAACTGGAGTCTCACAGACACAGTGAGTCCCATACATATACTAGTACTGATAGATAGCAGGAGGCTCACAGACACTGTGAGTCCCATAGATATACTAGTACTCATAGATAGCAGGAGGCTCATAGACACAGGATTCCCATAGATGTACTAGTACTGATAGATAACTGGAGGTTCACAGACACAGTGAGTCACATAGATATTCTAGTACTCATAGATAGCTGGAGGCTCACAGACACAGTGAGTCACATAGATATACTAGTACTGATAGATAGCAGGAGGCTCATAGACACAGTGAGTCCCATAGATATACTAGTACTCATAGATAGCTGGAGACTCACTGACACTGTGTCCCATAAATATACTAAAACTGATAGATAGCTGGAGACTCACAGACACAGTGAGTCCCATAGATATACTAGTACTGATAGATAACTGGAGGTTCACAGACACAGTGAGTCACATAGATACACTAGTACTCATAGATAGCAGGAGGCTCATAGACACAGTGAGTCACATAGATATACTAGTACTCATAGATAGCTGGAGGCTCACAGACACAGTGAGTCCCATAGATATACTAGTACTGATAGATAGCAGGAGACTCACAGACACTGTGAGTCCCATAGATATACTAGTACTGATAGATAACTGGAGGTTCACAGACACAGTGAGTCACATAGATATTCTAGTACTTGCAGACACAACAGAGTCCCATAGGAATGATATCAGATGGAATATCATAGGAATTAGATGTTTAACCATTGACAGTAATCATTGGCATCACAATTGTGGATTCTGTTATGACTGATAATGCATACATTATGTGGATAATACTCCTGTGTCTTCCTTTGTCTTTAGATCTACATGATTCAGCAGCAGCTGGCTGAGGTCACAATGGCTGAGATAGAGAAGAGGAACATGAAGGCAGACTCAGCTACACTGGCCCTGGAGCAGAAACGAGCAGACCTCACAGCCCTCCTCAAGCAGCTGATGGTGCAGAGAGAGGACCGGGAGGAGGCTCTGAAGCAGAGAATGGTATGAGGGGGGCACATACGGGGTAGCAGGGAGGAGGGGACTTGGAGTTATACTGGTGGTGGTGGTAGTATCAGCCTTCCTCAAGTGGCTGATGGTGCAGAGTGAGGAATGGAAGGAAGCTCTGTAACAGAGAATGGTATGGGGGGGGGGGGGGGGCACGTACGGGGTAGCAGGGAGGAGGGGACTTGGAGTTATACCGGTGGTGGTGGTAGTATCAGCCTTCCTCAAGTGGCTGATGGTGCAGAGTGAGGAATGGAAGGAAGCTCTGTAACAGAGAATGGTATGGAGAGGTTGGGGTATTGTTAGATGCAGAAGAGGTGGATAAGCTTAACCCTAAGCTTGGGATTGGGGTGAGGGAGGAAAGATAAATCCATTATATTCAACTGACAGAAAATATCACATTGTAATCTGATCCATTTTGTGATTCAATTCCAAAACTAGTCAACCATGATCCATGTTCTGCTGAAGAAAGCTATACCTTCATAGTAATTATGAAATGTGACAGTGTACGTTTCTTTGTCTAATTTGTTTTCCTCTTTCTTGGCAGCTGGAGATGGAGGAGCGGAGAGAGCGGACGGAGCAGGACTACTGGCTGGTTCAGTACCAGAGACTGCTGGACCGCAAGCCTCAATCACTTATAGATCAGGTGAGTCAGGGTCTAGGCTTAAAGGTCATATGTCAAATACTCTTGTATGAGAGACTGCTGGATCACAAGCCTCAATCACTTATAGATCAGGTGAGTCAGGGTCTAGGCTTAAAGGTCATATGTCAAATACTCTTGTACGAGAGACTGCTGGACCGCAAGGTTCAATCACTTATAGATCAGGTGAGTCAGGGTCTAGGCTTAAAGGTCATGTCAAATACTCTTGTACGAGTGACTGCTGGACCGCAAGCCTCAATCACTTATAGATCAGATGAGTCAGGGTCTAGGCTTAAAGGTCATATGTCAAATACTCTTGTACGAGAGACTGCTGGACCGCAAGCCTCAATCACTTATAGATCAGGTGAGTCAGGGTCTAGGCTTAAAGGTCATATGTCAAATACTCTTGTACGAGAGACTGCTGGATCACAAGCCTCAATCACTTATAGATCAGGTAAGTCAGGGTCTAGGCTTAGAGGTCATATGTCAAACACTCTTGTACGAGAGACTGCTGGACCACAAGCCTCAATCACTTATAGATCAGATGAGTCAGGGTCTAGGCTTAAAGGTCATATGTCAAACACTCTTGTACGAGAGACTGCTGGACCACAAGCCTCAATCACTTATAGTTCAGGTAAGTCAGGGTCTAGGCTTAAAGGTCATATGTCAAACACTCTTGTACGAGAGACTGCTGGACCACAAGCCTCAATAACTTATAGATCAGATGAGTCAGGGTCTAGGCTTAAAGGTCATATGTCAAATACTCTTGTACGAGAGACTGCTGGACCGCAAGCCTCAATCACTTATAGATCAGGTGAGTCAGGGTCTAGGCTTAAAGGTCATATGTCAAATACTCTTGTACGAGAGACTGCTGGATCACAAGCCTCAATCACTTATAGATCAGATGAGTCAGGGTCTAGGCTTAAAGGTCATATGTCAAATACTCTCGTATGAGAGACTGCTGGACCACACGCCTCAATCACTTATAGATCAGGTAAGTCAGGGTCTAGGCTTAAAGGTCATATGTCAAATACTCTTGTACGAGAGACTGCTGGACCGCAAGCCTCAATCACTTATAGATCAGGTAAGTCAGGGTCTAGGCTTAAAGGTCATATGTCAAATACTCTTGTATGAGAGACTGCTGGATCACAAGCCTCAATCACTTATAGATCAGGTGAGTCAGGGTCTAGGCTTAAAGGTCATATGTCAAATACTCTCGTATGAGAGACTGCTGGGCCACAAGCCTCAATCACTCAAAAATCAGGTGAGTCAGGGTCTAGGCTTAAAGGTCATATGTCAAATACTCTTGTACGAGAGACTGCTGGACCGCAAGCCTCAATCACTTATAGATCAGGTGAGTCAGGGTCTAGGCTTAAAGGTCATATGTCAAATACTCTTGTACGAGAGACTGCTGGATCACAAGCCTCAATCACTTATAGATCAGGTGAGTCAGGGTCTAGGCTTAAAGGTCATTGGTAAAATACTGTGGTACGAAGAGACTGCTGGACCACAAGCCTCAATCACTTATAGATGAAGCGAGTCAGGATCAAGGGTCATACAATAAATAGTCAAGAACCAGAGATTGATTGACTGTTAACCCCAACCATTCATAGAACAAGTTAGTTTGGGTCAAAGGTCATAGGTCAAATTGTCAAGAACCAGAGATTAATGGACTGAGGGCTTCAATCACTTGAACAGGTGAGTTGAGGTCAAAGTTCAAATATGCAGGTATAGATATATTTTCCTCAGGATGAATGTATTATATGCTCTATTAGTGTCAGAAAATATCTTTCATGAAATGTCATCCAAAGTAATGTACACACCAATTTAAAACAAGGTAGAACAACATTTGCAGAGTGCATATTTCATGATTGCTTAAGCCTGAAAATTCCAGGTTATTTGGCTTCCCCCCTCCCCTCCCCCCCCCCCCCCCCCACAGATGTCCGCTGAAGAACGACAAATATACATTTTGAAAATTGGCATGTACATAAAACCGCATTTCTTGCATTTTTGAAATGTATTTTACTTCCTACTTATTTGTAATAATATTATGTAAAAAATTAACTTTCATTCCTTAAAAATTGTCTCAATAACGTCAACATGATATTTAACGATGATTGTTATATCAGTTGTGATAACTATTGGGATAGTGTTAATTCTCTATTGGGATAGTGTTAATGCTCACATGAATGGTAACACTTTGTTAGATTCAATCTGGGTGGGTCTCTATCTCTAAAGAGTGCCATCATCAAATGTTGTGTGACTTTGTATTTTTCTGCAGCGTGATAGAGCAGGGTCACAGATTGGTCTCAGACAGAGAAAGCAGGTAGTGGCAGGCTTGGTGTGTGTATGGAGTGTGTTTCCCCATGATCTCCCACCCCTGCTCAAAGCTCTGGCCATCGTCTGCTTCACATGTGCTTCATTTCTCTTGTAATTCCCAAACTCTTCAAAGTGAAAGTGTTGACAAGTTTGATGAAGAATAAGTTGCTCTGCTGTGATGAGGTGATGCAGCAGTCTGGTAGGCAGTGACTGTAATTGTTTTCCTCCTCAATATAGAACTGCATTTGTCTTCAATTCTGATGATAATGCCCATGCATGTCACATACAGAATGCACATGTGCATGTTGCTGTGTAGATAGCGTGTGTGTAGCTTGTGCCTTTATGTATGTGTTTATCCAGAGATGACAAGAAAATGAAATGAGAGCAATTCTAAGAACAAGTATGATATATGCAGAGAAATCCATATGGGCATATAAAGCAAGACATTCCAAAACCATGCCCTGTTTGCAGTTATTCATTACAGTTGATTTATTTCAACCTTTCATCACTAAGTGTGTTTTTATACCTATGTCATGTCATGTCAGTGGCATCATTTCTGTTGGTGCTCAATAAAGTAGAACCAGGTGAAATGGTCTGAATCTATCTTGTCAAGCATTGACACCCCAGGAACAATGGCATGAAACACTTTGAGATCTGATCAACTAAATGATGTTTGTTTCTGGCGGAGGAGAAAATGGAGAATGTCTTCCTCTTTAGTCTTTTTGTTTCACCATAATTGTGTAAGCTGTTATTTTTATATCAGAACATTCACATGTGCTCTGTCCAGCTGGGTCTCAATCTTATAACAATTTCCATTGACTGCAACCCCATTCAACCTGTCACATGACCTGTCACATGACCTGTCACATGAATGGCCATGCTGTCTGCTGAGTGCTAAGAGGTACCTTTATAGTTGACTGAGTTGAGCATTGTATATGATCCCTTGGTCTGTGTGTTATTTCACTGTACAGGAACATAATTTGGAGGTTGCAGTTATGGATATCTTGCAGGAGGCTGGTGCAGAAGAATACATCCCCAAGTTTGCTCGGCACCGCATTTCCATAGAAACCATGATGCAGATGGACATGGAGGATCTGAGAGAGGTAAAGTTGTAAAAATGGGTCTGTAGGACAATTGGACTATGTTTCTACCCTAAAATAAAATGGGGAGATCTCCCCCATCTCCATTCTATGTAGTTATGTAGTTTAATCTCTTGGGTTTATTATTCTGGTTGTGACTGAACTGTGCTGCTTTTAACCATGTGTTGGCTGTGAGAGGGCCAAAATGTAATACACTATGTGAGGTCCTGATGATCACTCTCTGTGTTTGCTTGCCTCCGCAGATGGGTGTGCATGAGGTTGGGCTGCGCAGGGCCATCCTGACAGCCATCAAGGGATACATGGATGCCCAGCATCGGGCCATGGAGAAGGCTGCTCTGCTTGAGGCCCCCATAGAGCCCTCGGCCCCCATAGAGCCCTCGGCCCCCATAGAGCCCTCGGCCCCCATAGAGCCCTCGGCCCCTCCCATGGAGGACAAGGACGGGGGCAAGAAAGGGGGCAAGGAGGAGGGGGAGCAGTGGGAGGGGGCTGGAGCAGGAGCAGCTCTACCAGTGCAGGCCGTGCATGCACCAGAGGGCTACCAACCAGACGTCACTGTCAGGGTCAACACAGAGTGTGTCATCTGCATGGAGACAGATGTAAGTCTTGGTGTTATTTCATCTCAATTTATGTCTCACATCTGTTTACTGACATGGAACACCAGGGTCAGTACAATATGGAGACAGATGTAAATCTGGTGGGTGGGTGGATCTTAATTTATGTCTTGCATCTCTTTACTGTAATGGTACACCAGGGTCAACAATTTGAAGCAATTAGATGACATCACCTTTCAATGAGGTATATAGAGCTTACTCTCCATACAACGAGCACGGATATAACGAGGTTTCGTTATAACGAGATCAATCTCTCGGTCCCAAATGTTTTTACATGCAAACCTATGGTGCAACACGTCGCTTACAACGAGCACAGTTACAACGAGATTTCGTTATAACGAGCTTATTCTGCTGACCTCAAGACAAAGAAAAACATAACAATTGCGTCCTGTTACAACGAGGAAGGAAAACTCGAGACATGAAAACACCGGCACCGCAAGGAGCCAGACACACATCTCGTAATACACGGCCACACAACGCGAGCATGTGCACAGTTTCTAATACATCACTCCTTCGCGATCGCACAGCTTACGTACATTGAAAGCACATGGCTTCCAAGTCCGATCCCATCGCGGCAATCAATGATATACGGCGCGTGCACAGTTTGTGATACATCACTCCTTCGCACAGCGTACGTACATTGAAAGCACATGGTTTGCAAGTCCGATCCCATCGCGGCAATCAATGACACGATGCGTGCTGAATTGGCATGATTGGGTGTGTGTCTGATGAGCAGCGATTGATTGGGTTTCTTGACAAAAACAAATGTGATCTCGGACGGGTGAAGTATATTTCACGCACTGAAATATGACATTGAAAGATTTGAAGAGATAATAAAAAATTCTTCTTGAAATTAGAATACCGCTGGAAATCATCACGATATAAAATGAAATACATGTATGAGCATGCAGGGCAGCGTTAATCTTCTACATTGAACCCCCTCGTAATAATTTTGGAATGACCCACAAAGAAACGGTGTTGCTACGTCGTTGTGCAAAACCTATCAGGCGAGCGAGACGCTCTTATCTAACTCCACCTTCCCCTCATATCCCGGCCGTTCAACCTGTTGCGCCGCCTGTTCTCTTGTTTGTCCAAACAATGAAACAGCGTGTTTTCTTGTCCAGAAGATTACGAGAACGATTGACCTATTAATTAACTGCAAAATAACACCCATCGTATCGGGAATGGTCTATAATTCATTGAATGCAATTAGTTATTGAAACGTCAAAATGTATCAAGGTAGGATAATGTGTTGAGCAAAAATAAATCCCCTTTTCAGTTTGAAAACGCATGTTTCCAATCCCTTTTCAGTTTGAAAACGCACAATCCAATCCCCTATTTTTCAGTTTGATAACGCATGTTTCCAAGACGGCTATGGATATGAAAACATAGTAAAACACAATGAACACACAAGCACACATGTTTTCAATGTATTTTATTGTTTTTTATTCTGTTTGGATACAACGAGGTTTCGTTATAACGAGGAAAAAGCCCTGGTCCCGACGACCTCGTTATATCGAGAGTAAGCTGTAGTTGCTCTGCTTAGGAATCCTCTCTATCATTCAGTGCAAATGCTGCACAATGTCATTCAAGTAGCTGTTCTTCCCCTAGTATTCAGTGCCCTACATCACTGCAAGACACATACTCCCCACCCCCACTCATAAACTCCACAAGGCACCTGCATCTAATTAGCACAAACCCCTCTCAAGCACAAATGACACAAGACGTTTACATGTAATTTATAACATCGACCCCTCTCTCAACCACAAACTCTACTTCAAGAGGAGGAGGAAGGAGAGAGAGAGAAAGAGAGAAAAGAGAAAGAAGAAAGTGAGTTGCAGGTTGAGGAGGAGAAGGAGTAAGGCAACTAGTAAGAAGAAGGCCATAGTAAGGGAGGGGAGGAGAAATCGACAACTAGTAAGGAGAAGATGAGGGTAAGGGAGGGAGGAGAAAGAGGACTCACACGCAAAAGGTCTCGCAAGATGATGAAGTCTAAAAGGAGGAGAACTTCTTTATTGATATTCCTTATTAAAGTGCCATCATGTGTTTGTGTGTTATATATGAATATGATATTCCCTAAGGGATGCTGCCTGTCTTGTCATTTTGTCTTAGTTTTAAATTTTGATTTGCCCCCCCCCCCCATTATTACTGCTCTAACAAGTGAATGCATTTCTTTCTTTTCCCTCTACAGTCCGACATGCTGTTTTTGATGTGTGGTCACGTGTGCTGCTGCATCAAGTGCTCCCAGCCGCTGTTCAAGTGTCCTCTCTGTCGTGGAGACATCCTCTCAAAAATCATAATTGGGAATTGTCCTGTAGGCTGAGAGTCTGCTGGTCCTCATCCATGCATGTGCATGGTTACATCATTATTTATCAACCTCTCTTTTTTGTTCAAATTCAATTCGGAAGCAACATATTGTCAGAATGAATGCAATGCCTTTACATGCCTTTGCAAAATCTTTCAGTCTTCTTATTACATCCTTAAGATGGAATTTGTTTCAGGATGATATCCATGTGCACATTTCTACACGTATTAGTTGTGAGTTACTCCTGAAAATATGGACATTTTTCTTATTCATTGATCTAATATGAACATTAAAAATAAAAACATAAATTCTAGAAGTAGTAGGTTATTTCTTGTAAAACATGGATGCCTTATTTAACATGTTTCGTAGAGTGTAAAATTGATTCCCTTAAGGCCACTTTAGATGACACGATGTGATCAGTTGTACAACTATGTGACTTGCTGAATCAGTGGACCTAATTAAATACTTTGTAGAAACAGGTGATGTCACTTTCCCAGTCATAGGCCCTTAGGAATACAGAAGGGTGGCAATGTGTGCAATGGCCCTTCAACTGTTCAAGCCCTTCACACATCATCACAATAGGATCCACTCATCTACAGAAGGGTGGCAATGTGTGCAATGGCCCTTCAACTGTCCAAGCCCTTCACACATCATCACAATAGGATCCACTCATCTACAGAAGGGTGGCAATGTGTGCAATGGCCCTTCAACTGTTCAAGCCCTTCACACATCATCACAATAGGATCCACTCATCTACAGAAGGGTGGCAATGTGTGCAATGGCCCTTCAACTGTTCAAGCCCTTCACACATCATCACAATAGGATCCACTCATCATGTGAACAAATACAATGTAAAACGATTCAGGTTGGAACTTATCATTGCTATGTACCCACAAATGAGTGATCAATACTCCTGAAGCACTGTACTTGTGTGAATTGTGTGTCTTTGTTACATGTACTTAGTATATACTTGTACAGAAATATAGTTTGCACTGTGGGTATTGTCTAATTATCAGTGTGTGCTTTCACTAAAGAAAAACAGAAAAAAATGTGAATGCTTGAGATGACTTTCGTTTAGGGATACTTGATTGCATGCCAAGAAGAGGGTCACAGTTGTATGTTGAAGATTGTAAGTGCAATAGCTACGACACGTTTTGTTTATGACACATAGTAGCTGGAGCAGCTAGGCGCCAAATATGAAGGAGGCTCCTTAATGCCTTGATCACAACCAGCCATGCACCTCTCTGAGTGTGATCTGCTTCAGGTTTTGCAGAAAATCCTTGCGTCTGGCGCAAGGAGGTGTGCAATTTTTTTAAGGTATATACTGGCACTTAGAAGGACGTGCAAGGGATCACAGAAGTAGGCACGCCAGCTGCGGACATACACATACAAAAACACACACGGCTGGTTGTGACCAAGGCATAAAGTACTATTTACATTTTGCTCTGATATATCTTTCCTAAGTGCTTTCAAAACTGTTCCTTTCGTAAATGAAACAAATGTAATGTACTACATGTACTTTTTCTCGTGGAACAATTGTCCTTCTTGTTTGTTTCTATTTAATTCTTTTTTTTTACTTAAATATCATTTTTAGGACCATTTTGCATATGTTCTCACTTCTTCTGTTTCTTTCTTCTTCTTCTTTGTCTTTTCCTCCTTTTTCCATTTTCTTCATCTTCCCATTCCTCGCTCCTTTTCTTGTGTTCCCTGTATCTTTTCTTGGTACACTTCTCTTCTCATTTTTTGCCCAAGCAATATGCAGGACATTGTAAATAGCTTGTTAGTAAATACATGTAATATCACTATATGCATGTATGTGAATATTATTTAATTCAGTACAATGTGTATGAAAAAATGATTGTCATATGTACTTAAACTGATTACTGAGACCTACATGTTCCTCTTGTATGAAACTGTTTTACAAAAAGCATATGATTGGACCATATTAAAATGTAACAATTTCAGTAGTTACTTCATGTTATTCATCCTAAACATGTACAAACAAGAAAATCATAACTCATTTGCACTTTGAGCAATGTATGAATTCGAAGTCTTGCATATGATTGAGGGTAATGGTGAGCTAACCATTTATATACATGCATCTCGGGAGACCAGCTGTCCTAGAGCTGCATATGTATGTTCATTACATTGTCAAGGCTGTATACATGGTATGAACTATTCAGTGATCATATTACATGGTCAAGGCTAGTTATGTGGCATGGTCTATTCAGTGGTCATAATACATGGCCAAGGTTATTTACTGGGCATGGCCTATTCAGTGAGCATATTGCACGGTCAAGGTATTCAGCGATCATATCATGTGGCCAAGGTTATTTACTGGGCATGGCCTATTCAGCGATCATATTACATACATGGCTAAGGCCTCCCAACCTGGTGAAGACAGCTTCTGTATGATACAAGTTTAACCTCAGGCTAATTCATCTGAATGTCTTAAAAAAAATCAAAGAAATGTTGGAGTTAACATGTGATATCGATATGGTCTTTTATTGCCACAAGCAAATATGTGTTAGGTGTCTGCTCGTGCCATGATGTGGTTGTTTGTCGTGATGGGGGCACTGCTTTGTTTTGGCTCAGATTCATGCCCCTACTTAGCAGTACTATGTGGATAATGAACAGAAAAATCAAAATAAATATGGTCGCTAACATGATAATTGTATCCAATGTAACCTGAGACAGTGTATCATGAAGTGTGGTGTCTGAATTATACATTTGTTTGTACATTTGCAATCTCAAAATTTACAAATGAAGAACAGATTTGTTGTACAGTGTACATTATCAAAGTGTTATTTAATATATACACCATCAAACTCGATTAACAGTGATATGCAATGCATTGATTGTCTAACCGTAAACCTATGATAATGATCATATCAATTCAAAATGATTTTGGGCATTGTCTTTTCTTTTTATTAATAACATTTATGGAAACAACAAATGAAACTATGGGAAACCAATCAATATATTGTCATTTCTCTTTCCATGTCTCATAAACAAGATTGTAACCCTCAATGACTTTGCTTTGAACAATTAAAACTATCACCTCACACTGTCTGAGGTTCTTTGTTACCCACTGCGATGTTAATTAGAGCTATACAATTGATTTGACAGGGTAAAACTACATGCTACAGTAGGTACAGTGATAGTTCAATATTACCATCTCGTGCAAGATCACTGCATTGTATCCATACGTCTTTATGTGTGTGTAAATCCTTCTTTGTAAATAGAGTGTAAATTTTTATATACACTGTACAAGTTTATATACTCAATCATTCATATTTATCCATATAGTCACATGTGGTGTAAACAAAATAATTAATTAATAATGATCAATAAATATTACATTTTCATCTGTAAAGTATATCTGTGTACATAATTGTCTGTTTTGACGTCTCTACTCTCCTGCACCCATTAGTCCTACACAGTATTGTTACACTAACTCTTTGTGCTACATTGGTTCATTATGTCACCAATATTAAATGCACAGACATCACATTAAGCAGTGTTTTATCTGGCACAAGAGGAATTAAATATGAAGTTGTACTTATTTTATATATAATTGTATGCATGTATTAGTCTTCCTCGCAGCACAGTTCATATATATAAGAGTGCGAGAGTTCTCAACTTTGACATGATAAGCGATTGCTCCAGAGTATATAAATAAAGAAAGAGAGTCTAGGAGCTGGAACGTAGCTGGACCTTCCAAGATTATTTAAAAGCTTTCGGCTGTTACGCCTTCTTCAGTCTGAAGTACAAACATAAATAAATACACTTTATAGGTAAACATACATGGCAGCATCAATCAGATCGAAGTTCATAAACACAGCAAAAACTAGGTATGAGAAATGTTTCGGAAAGAGTGATTTGAAGTGGTTTACCTTCCTTACGCTGGTTGTGGTGTGTGTGTAGCGTGTGTGGTAATGAGTGTGCAGTGAAGTATGGGTTGTTGACCTGTGACACCGATGTTACTTTTAGTGTCATGAGCTGTGTTTGTGGAGGGCATCAGATATACAAATAGTGTGATAAATGTTCCACACATACATTCATAAAACATATACATACATATATATATAGAGAGAGAGAGAGATGATTTGTCATGATTATCTTCATATACACATGTACATGCAGTATAGATGTATATATATATGATTTGGCATGAATCTGTTCTTATCCATACAAATACACATACATCAGATATACGCAATTTTACATGAATATGCGCATCATATATGTGTATCATTTGTCGTTATTATATTTAATAATAATAATATTATATCTAAAAGTGACACAGATGTTACTTTTAGTGTCATGACCTGTGTTTGTGGTGGACATCAGTATACAAATAGTGTGATATATTTTCCACACATACATACATAAAAACATATACATATGTACATGTAAATATGTATAGATGATTTGTCACGATTATCTTAATGTACACATGTACATGAAGTATATATATATATGTACATATATATATATGACACATATATATTATGATGTTCATATTCATGTCAAATTGTGTATATCTGATGTATGTGCACGTGTATGGATAAGAACGAATTCATGTCAAATTGTATGCATGGTTATTTCAAGTATGTGTGCATAATACCATAATCATGCCAAATCATATATATATACATCTATACTTCATGTTCATGTGCATATGAATATAGTCGTGACATTGTGATTTTCCTAGTCATTGTCAAGTAGAGTGGAACAGTCAATATTGGTTTCATATCATGCTGGTGTTCGAATATGAACTTCGATCTTGATGGCTAAGGTGGGACATTGCTTAAGAAAATGGTATCGTTTACTGGGAGTAAAAAGAACGTGAATACAGTCAGAACCACTGTTAAACGCACTGAACGACATTGTCACCTAGAGTGGATTAGTCAATATTGGTCTAATATCATACTAGTGGAGAATATGAACTTTGGTCTTGATACCTGAAGGGGGCGTTTGCTAAAGAAAAGTGATCGTTCAATAGAAGTACAAACAACACGAATGAATCAAGAACCACTGTTAAACGCACTGAACGACTGTGTCACATCGGAGTCTGACAGAAAGATTAACCGTCGATTTATAATACTTTTGAAAGATAAAAGGTGAGTTTTTACATTTTTGTACGTCAAAATCTCGACATAATTTGCCTCGTATCAAAGTATATAACAACACCATATAAAAACACCACTAAAATCTAGCCGAATTGTCCCTACGGCGGACTACTCATGAATATTAATGAGTCAGATGAAATGAGACTCTTTCGGGTATTTGTTTCCATGTTGTCGTGTCTTGACCCGTGAACTAGAAATAGCTTGCGTGGTTAAGTCGCTGCCCGGTAAGCAGTAGACTGCGGGTTCAAATCCCGTCTGGTTCCAAGATTTTTGTCTGACTTGTTTTTCGTTCATTTACAGGATGGAGCACGCTATCCTTATTACTGGGTGTATGCCTAAAATTTCTTTGCAAACACCATATAAGTACACCATTTATGATAAGATAATTATTTTCAACTTATATTTTGGTCTTTTCAGAGCATCCTTCACAGGAATCCTTGATTATGACACCCGGTTGATCCATTGGTTTTTTTTCGCAAGGTAAACAGCGTAGCCAGTTTTCTTTTACTTATTGGGGGAGGGGGCAGCCAAAGCAAATGTGTGGACAACCGTACGGACGCTTCTCTTGAAACCCTACCGTCCATAGATCTGTGCACATACTGCAGTATCGTACTCTTTCATCAATATCTACTGTTTGTTTATATGAACGCACCGAGACCTTGAAAAACACTCGTGTTAAATCGTGCACATTGATATATACTTCACACTATGTACAAAAATATGTGCTCCTCTTTCTTTCTGATTCTCACCTGCTAGTGACGAACAAGCCCATGGCTTACCCGATACTTTTCCTACACATCAGTGACTATCCAACATCATGTTCGTCTTCTTCAATAAGATTTGTCAATCCACGTTTAATTATTGAGTACACTGGCATATACATTGTACAGGGGGAGGCCTCATTAATTCTGTTCACCCCTATTCCTTGAATGTAATATTAACCCCAAACCTGTCAATATCTGTATTAACAGATATTTGTTACATACAGTCGCCCATCGGATGGAGCTGACAAAAGGTTGAAATGGCTGAGCTCAATTGTCCCCCTGAGATCCTGTCCATGTATGAGCGTGACGGCATCCTGTATCCAAACATCGTGTTGCCTTCTAGTCTGAAAGCTCTGAAGACATTTGAGGTGCGGGAAGACGACGTCTGGATAATCACTTTCCCCAAGTCGGGTAAGTACTGACCACATTAACAACAAAACAGATCTTCTGCTTATATCATAAAGAATGAGTTACTACCTATAACAAGTCTACAATTGATGGAAAAGTTGCTATCTACTGCAATTCCGTATATCACAAACCATGACTGTAATGCATTTTAAGTTCAAGCATATTCATGATTTAGCAATCAATCTTATATATACTTACGATAATTACGTTAGTAGTTCTTTGTGATACGGATTCACGTTCGATATCTATCGTGCAAATGACCTTGTACGATCGATTGTACGATGACTAGAAGCTCTTTGTGATTATGGCGCCTGTGTAGGCATTAGGAAGCATATCGAAAGAGAGAGCACACTGTCATATACATGTATCTAATTTCCGCTTAACATGATGAGTTGATGAGGCTCTTTGATAACCCAAGGTACTCATGCAGTTCTGTGAATAAATCTCCACCGTTTATATCACAGCGTTGATCCTGTAAATGGGCCTTTGTTTTTATACATATCATAATCTTAACGCACATAACAAACATACATGTTTCTTCGAAAAAAAAAACATTAATAATAACTTGCTCATGTTTAGTAGTAATTTCGTCGTGGTTTCGTCCATTTCGAAGTTTCTGTCTGACGTCATGAGCGGCGTGCTCAATCGAGGACAAGGTGAAATTCCTGATGAAGACGTTCTAGATTTTGGTACTTGACGAGAGGACTTGACGCATGCGCACATCGTAAAATCTACGTCATGTGCAATTAAAAAATGTTCTTGTGCAAAAGACACGCAGAAAAATGTATACTTGACCTCACCAGAAAAATGTATGCAAATGTATACACCAGAATACATTCTCGATCGGTCAAAAGTACTTTTGATATATTGCCCGCTCAAAAACAGGATATCTTAATGAATACCATGGCTGTTAATTACCTGTAATTTCTATACTGTATACCTAATCGTATTCTGAAGGCACCCACTGGATGATGGAGATCGTAGGCCTGATCCGCGCCGATGGAGACCCGGCCAAAGTCGACCGATCTCTGTACTCCTCCACTGTGGAAATGATCAACATGAACCAGCGGTTTCCAACTTCCAGGGCTGACGAGGAAGTGAACCCCATGGACATGACGCCATTTCTTGACACCATCGATAAAGCGACATCCCCGAGGGCCATTTTGACTCACGTTCTTCTTCATTTGTTGCCTCAGGATCTGCTAAAAGCGAAGGTCTGTTCTCGATATTCGGGTGTTTAGAATACACCATGCACGTTTATCGAAGTGTTACGTCACGACATGAACATCTTGTCACTGCAACTAATTCTAAACTATGTGAGTAGAGCAAACATTGGTGTTCATAGCTGCCACTTTCGTTGAGAGTGCCCGAAAATAGCCCGCTAGAAAATGTCGGACCAGTGAAACTTTCACTTAGGTAATATCGTTGATTAGAACCAGAAACCTGCATAACACAAAACGTGAAACCATCTCTACATCTTTCCACTTTAGCGTTGACTACCGTACTACTATTAACTAAAATGAACTTGATCGCATCAAATCATTGCAGCAATTTATCAATCAGCTCCCATCGAGCTAATGGGATGTGCATGAACATATAGAATGAGGTCACGTTCGACCAAATGACACCGAATGAACTCAGCCCTAATAATGTCATATCACACCTGATAAGATATTAGATCAAATACAAGTTATTAATTAATGTTTGATAGTAGGCCTTCATCCTGTTTCACCATTAGGTAGTGTACTTGGTACGCAACCCCAAAGACACGGTCACTTCTTGGTTCAGATTTCTCGGCACGAACCCAGGAAACCCTTTAACCTGGGAGGATTACCTAGAGGACTTCATGGCAGGAAGTAAGTTGATAGGAGAGTTCAATACAATGTTTTAACGTTGATAGGGCTCAGGTGTATATAAAGATTGAGTGCCCTGTATTTTTTCTTTCGCAGGAACAAATTGGGGTCCTTGGATCGATCACGTTCACGCGTTCTGGAAAATCCGGGACCATCCGAACGTCCTGTTTGTGCAGTACGAAGACCTGATAAAGGTAGACAGAGCTCGAATATGAGGCGGGAGGAGGTGAAGTTCCTGCCCTCTTGTTTCTTTACCCCCCCCCCCCTTTTCCCACTCCCATCCCACCCCTTCCCCATCACCCCATAATCTTGTTTATGAATTGTGATGTACATTCATGTTTGATTCTTAAAGAAACTTTTCATCTAAATCTAATATCCTGTGACATACGCGATCGTGGAGTCATGGAGTGCCATAACTCTTTGTCATCAGCCATTTGTATCGGCTTCCCGTCATAATGAACAGCCTTGCTTTGCGAACCTATCACTCAAGCTGCTTCTAATACGAATCCCTTTTCTCAGGCTTATTTTCTCATTTCTTCTTTCCGTTGAAAACAACTTTTCCAAGCATTTTTCTTATAATAATAAATTGATAAATAGAAATAATACTGAAACGTGCACACGATACTGAAAAATCACAAGAGAGAATAAATCATAAATATTAATTGCTATTTTATCAGTTCTTCACCTGACATTATTTTGGTTTGAGTGATCTTTTAATTTTTTTATTGTTTAACGTCACTTGCGAGGTGCTCTCCCATTATGTTGTGTAAGATTTGTTTTTAAAAATTTGCATTTTCTCAAAAAGATATGTATCCTTTTTACAAACCTTTGTACGTTTTACGTTTTCGGACAAACGAATCTTCGGAATAACAAATCTTATTTCTTTTTCGGAGTAACGAACCTTCGGAGTAACGAGCCTTATTTCGTTTTCGGACTAACAAGCCTTCGGAATAGTGATCTTTCGGTTTGAGTGAAAGGATAACAAACATATTGGTTTAAGTTTGATGAAAATCCGTCAATGGATAAGAAAATTATGATCTTTTAAATTTTTGATTGTTTAACGTCACTTGCAAAATGCTCTCCCATTATGTTGTGTAAAATTTTATCTCGAAAATTTGCATATTCTAAAAAAAAAAGATATGTATCCTTTTACTTGTGCATTTGATACATCATTATTAATATATTTTTACACACACCTGTATGGTATTATCTGTTGTCCCGAAAAGCGGAAAAATTACGGAATTATTCTGTACACAACGTATAGGAGAGCAGCTTGTACGTGACGTCACTAAATCAAAACTTTACAATCTAAAAACTTTCTTTTCCTTTGACCGATGTTCGTCAAACCTTCACTAATATGTTTGTTTCATGTGTCTGCTTTTATTGAAACAAACATAATTTCAGGGTGAACTATCCCTTTAAGATTAATGTCCATGAACTGAACTAAATGCTTAAGAGTCAGTTTATATTCATAATAGTATTAACCATATTAACCCTTTTTAATGGTGAGCACTAAACTTATCTCCACACGTAATCGTCAGTTTTTTTCAACTCTTATTACCGAGGCATTTTTTGTGTGTTTTTCCTCTCAAGAATCCGGCTGAACAAATAGCTCAGATCGCAAAACATATCGAGTGCCCTCTAGCGGACGAAGTGTTACAGCGTGTCGTCACCAACAGCACGATGTCATCCATGAAGAAAAGTTACCAAAAATTAGAGGACGATGGACAAAAGATGCTCGTCAAATCAGTCGGATTATTTCCCTTCCTTCAAACAGGTGAGAACGAATAAAAGTAAATAGGCATATTTTCAAGGTCACAATCTTGTCTACAAAATTAACCCAAGTATCCCAGATTTCTTCATTGCTATAGGTCTATTCCACAGACATAGCCAGATGGCAAACATGGGGTTAAAACGGGGTATAATTGGCAAGATGATTACAGTTCGATATTTCGAATGTTCGTTATTCCGAAGGTTCGTTATTCCAAAGATTCGTAATTCCGAAACACGTAAATTGCCTGTACTTTTATGTTCGTTAGTCCGAAAACGAAAAAGGGCTCGCTAATCCGAACATTTTTGGCGTCATTCCGAAGTTTCGTTATTCCGAAAGTTCGTTAATCCGAAAATTAAACAGGGTTCGTTATTCCAAAGATTCGTTAATCCGAAAACGAAATAAGGCTCGTTAGTCCGAAAATGAATTGAGGTTCGTTAGTCCGAAACTGAAATAATCTGTGTCGAAGCCGGGAAAACCGGGGGAGGGCAGGCGTTTTGGAGAGGGGGAGGGGGGGGGGGGGGGGGGAGGGGGGGGGGGCTGAGGTACGTGGGTTCGAATCACCGTTGCTGTTCACCGTTGTTGTTATGTGGGTGGGAAGGGGATGATATATCATTACCAGGGGCGATTAAATACGCAGAATTCTTTCAAAGGGATGATCATAGGCTTATGGGGCTAGTCATTTTCATTTCATTGCCAGACCTGTAAATTTCGATGGGGGAGTATTAGGGCATTTTTAAACTGTTTTGTCCAAGTGCAAAATTTGTAAGAGATCCATTCTTGATGCGCGGGGTGGGGGTGGGGGAGGGTTCTTTGGACTCAAATAGGAACGTTTAAGACCTCTAACAGGGGCGTCGATCCCCCTTTTGGGCTGGGGGGGGGGGGCAGGCGGGGTAAAACAGCCATATCCGCAGCCATCGTCTGAGGCAGCAATTGCTCCGATAAGATCAAAATCAAGATGCTTGATCCACGCCACTTCTTGATGCAATACATGCTTTGGCCACAAAATACACATGTATCATCTTCCGCCGAGATTATTATTGCATGATATCCTATAATTTGTTTTATTACAACACCGTTTTCGTTATGTTTTCGGATTGTCCGTCCGTCCGTCCGTACGTCTGTCCCGAATCCGTTCAGGCAATATCTTAAGAACCGTTGACTAGATTTGCTTCAAAATTGGTACATGTGTTTATTACATGAAACTAATGAAGTGTGTAAAATTGGGGTCAAATCTGATTGAGGTCAAAGGTCACAGCTCAATGAACTTTGTGAAAAATTGCCCCAAATTGCCCTTTTTCACAATAAATCCAAATCCAAGAATGCAATTCTCATTAAACATGGTACAAAGATGGATCACTACTTGGGGATAGACAGGTAACATTTTGGGTAAATTTTCTGGGAGGTCAAAGATCAAAGGTCAATGAACTTTGTGAAAAATTGGCTAAAAACTGCCCCAAACTTTATATTTTTCACAATAAATCCAAATCCAATGGTGCAATTCCAAACAAACATAGTGAAAAAATAGATCACTGGTAGCACTTTTGGTGAAACTGCTGGAAGGTCAGAGGTCAAAGGTCATGGAACTTTGAAAAAATGTATATTCTTCACTAGAAAAACAAATCCAAATCGAATGGTGCAATTCTAGCCAAACATGTGGTACAGAGATGTATCACTTCATGGAGGTAGACTTGTGAAAGTTTAGGTAAAATCCCTGAAATTTTAAAGGTCAAAGGTCAATGAATTTTACATAAAAAATTACCTAAAAATTGCCCCCAAAGTGATATTTTTCACAATTAATCCAAATCCAATTATGTTATACCAACCAAACAAGCATGGTACAGAGATGGATCACTACTTATGTCAGAGGTGAAAGTTCAATGAACTTTGCCCAAAATGTACTATTTATCACATTGAATCCAAATCTAATGATTCAATTCAACACAAACATGGTACATGTACTGAGATGTATCATTTCATGGAGGTAGACTGATGGCGAATTTGAAAAATATCCCTGAACGTTCAGAGCTCAAAGGTCAATGAACTTTGTCCAACTTTGTTCATTTTATGATATACTTGATAGAAGGATGGATTTAGATAGACTGGTTAGTTTGGAAGTCAAAGAAGTAAGAGGTCAAAGGTCAATGAACATTGCCAAACTTGGCTAAATATGGAATAATAGAATACGATGTTTTCATTTCACATAGAAATGCAATGGTACATTGGCCACCAAACATACACTTTTTCTGAGAATAAATCTAAATAGAGCTAGCATTATTAGGCATTTTTATTGACTGCGTGGCAGTCGAATTGCTCTATTTTTTTTTCCATTTTCATTTTCTGAATATCGAATCTTTTTACGTTTTCGGACAAACGAGCCTTCGGAATAACGAACCTTATTTCTTTTTCGGACTAACGAGCCTTCAAATAACGAACCTTATTTCGTTTTCGGACTAACGAACCTTCGGAATAGTGATCCTTCGGAATAACGAATCTTCGGAGTATTCGAACCTTCGGAATAACGAGTGTTTCCGGGCAAGATTCACCCATATGCTCCGTTTCTGTGAAAATGAGGTTTGGCTCAATATGACCATTGTGCTTACCTCATCAGGAGTCATTGGCAAGTGGAAGACACAGTTCACCGTTGGGCAGAACGAAGCCTTTGATGAATGGTACCACAGCAAGAACAAAGACACCGATCTCAAAATGACGTTTGAGTGACGTCACAATGCAAGATGATATCTGTTGATTTATTTGTTGATGGTAATATTGAATGTACATTAGATTGCATTCTTTTGAAATAAGAAACGTTTACTGATAGTTGCGACAATCGCCTACTCGTTGCTTCTGATGATAATCACATATTCTTTGAAATATGCTAACAATCCCATGTATCCACAATATGGCAAATCGGACTGTATATCATAATGAACTGTTGATGATTTCGAATGCAACCAATACCCTTCATAGGAGAAGTTTCTTGGATTTAAAATAATTGTATGCCAGAATATGACTCATGGCCTTGTGTACGTTTCCACACAAACTGGACGCTCCTACGTCACAATTCCACTTTTCCAGTATAAGGGTCATGTGGGGGCCATACACACCAGGGTCATAATGCTTCTGGAAAGTGGTCATGAAAGTGGATATTACGATTTGGGGCAGGGGAGTGGTAAATGGACTAATATCACATAACAATATCATTTTAATGAATATGACGTACGCCTTCTTATGTCACTGATATGACAAATGTACCCCCAATTAAATTCCTCTTAAACTTTGGGTCAATGTGGAGGAGGGGAGTGGTGGGAGAGCATTCCTCTCATGTTAAGACTTCTTTAATGTGCCTGTTTCATTACCATGGTAAAGAGTTTTTAAAGACATATTTTGTGTAATGGATATGTCGTGGTTGTGCAAACTGTTCTTTAAATGTTGAAGAAATACTAAAAGCTGATTTCGTATTTTGTTGGATAAATGTATCTATTATGCTTATGTAATTCAATAAAGAATGTGGCACATTACATTGATAATATTCATTTTTCTCTATTCCGTATAGGAGAGATAGAGAGATTGGTGCAAGGGGGGGGGGGGGAGTGAAGAGATTGATCAGAGGGGGGGGGTGGTAGCTGTGGCTGAGAGGAAAAAGGATGTGAAAAGAGTGAAATAGGTGAAAAAAAAATACTGACACAGAATTAGAAAGGAAGACATGTCGCATATCGACAGGGAGTGTGTGTCACAAAGAAAAAGGGCAAAAGAGACCCTACCCTTGAATATGAATATGTGCGAAGTAATGTGACGGAGAACTTTCCGACAATATACCACTATGTCGGCATTAACAAGCATGTCGAGTAATCTCACCATGACCACTCTGATAGTTCGTGCTACCATTTGATGTCTTAAGTTAAATGTTTCAGCAGTTGATGTAGTTGTGGTATCCTATAAGTAAGAAGGGTGAACTGCTCATATTCTTTTAACTTGGGGCGAGACAATTAACCCTTTCTCTGCCAAAAAGACGAAATACTGCTATATGGGATTTAAGTGCATTACTGGTGAGAAAATACACAAATGACACATAGACTGTATACTAAATCATATAATGGTTGTGTGAAGTCCCTGACAGCCATGGAAACGTTGAGGAGAGGTGAAATAAGACATAGCTAGCCAACATGGTGACAGTTTTCAATATCGTCAAAATACAACGACGCAAAATGTTTGGAAATAGCGTGACATTTCCCTCTCAACATGAATGACCAAACAAATACCGATTACTCGATGATGTGTTAAATGCCGATGATAAGTGAAATCTTCTTGTTGTCCTTCCCAGTGCTCCAAACAGTATCATTCTTCTTTATATGGATGGTTTGTCCGGTCTATTACTCTTCACTTTTCCATCCTTGATATTGATTTATTCATTCAATATACTTATTTCTCGCTATATGTTTAACGATGTATTATATTATATTACGGTTTATAATATAACATATATTAAATTATGTTATGCTATGTGTTACATTATATTAAGGCAACTGTGTTTTATAATATAGTTGCAATAAGTAAATAAATGAGACAAATTTAATTAACTCTTTATGCGCCATAGAGCATCAGTTTATCTGGTACACAAACGGTTAAGAGCTGACAGATCGTCTGGCGTGTATGGCGCACTGAGTTTGGGGGCTTTCTGGCAGGCGCATCTAGTTGGGCCGCCACGGGGACCCCATTTGTCCATCAAGACCATACAGCATCCCTGAGCTTTTCCCTTAGGCTTTTAAATAATGAATTGAAAATACCCTGAATGATATATATGTTAATGATGAGGCTATTCACATTTTTGTAGCTTACTGATTTCACTTTGCCTCATGAAAAACTGAATGGGACGGCTTTGATGCCATATTTTTAAAAGCCTGAAGCAGAGGCTACGAGCCATTTTGCTCAAAACATCGGGTGCGGAAACTTCATAATATCCTCATTAATCAATCAGGGACCTGTCAGTGCTGAGCCATTGCACTGCTCTGGACCAATATATATATATATATATATATATTAAATAAAAAGAACTTTTTATGCTTCTATGAAAGACGGTTGCGTATTTGATAATGTTAAAGTGATCTAATATAAATATGTGTTTCCATGACGACTTTGCTATGGTGACAAAATGCCGTCTCGACGGCCTTACGAAGGGCAATATCGACACACGAATTCAACACGAAAGTGATCCTTCGCGTGGTCTTCCAGTAATTGTTTGGCATGCCAAAGATTTTTCTAGCATTCACGACACTGCTGCCGAAGCCTGAGACACTTCACCGGCGGTCGTACGATGGTTTAAGATGCCGTCACGAATGGCCCAATCATTGCCGATGGATTTACGATCAGAGCCGATTTTCAAATCATCGTCTTCATCGTGTGTCCATCGGATATGTTAGCTTACGGACAGTGTGACGCCACGCTTTCCTTTGCGTTAATTAGCTTCTTCACAGAGCCTCTCGTGTCTAATACTCCACAAAACGACTGGGTAGAAGGCTGATTCGGAAAGCGAACAATGCACAATACTCTTAACGGGTGACTGCGGAACTAGAAAACATTAAAAAAAAATTATGTGACTTGCATTCTCATTGTCACGTACAGTCGAACAAACTAGTAGAAACTTTGAACATTGAAAATTGATCTCGGAAGTAGGACAATAACGAAAAAAGATATATCGTTAACCGGGAGTAAAAAGAACGTGAATGCATGTAGTCAGAACCACTGTTGAACGCACTGAACGACTCCAACTGAGAGATTAGCCAGTGATTATTGCCTTGCTTTTGCATGTTAAAAGGTGAGTTCTTGCAATTTTTGTTTGTCAAAATCACGACTTAATTTGCAACTCCTTCCCATTCCTATCCCTTCTCACCTTCTCTCAAATTCATTATTTTTTCTTCTCCCTCCTCCTCCTCCTCCTCCTCCTCCTCCACCCTTCTCCGTCTTAGATATGCAAAAACATAGGCCTACTATCATTATTCTCTTACTTGGTTGTTGCACATGTTGAATTGAATTGAACTGAATTGTTTTATTTGTCCCACTCGATACAAATATAAATAATGCAGAAATACCATAATACAACGTGACAGTAATGGCACGCAAATGAATAACACGAAGGTTAACATATAGAAAAATGATTAACAACGCAAATAGTACAATTAGTTTAAATGGTTACAATCGAGGGGAAAAGGAACATCTGTGAAGCTAGACTGGTCGGGCGAGATTCCTAAGTAAATATACAAATATAAGTACATATAAATGCATGATATTCATTCGGGTAGACAGAAGGAAAAATAAAAACTAAATGAAGAGAGTATATCGATGCCTTGCAGCCAGCGCACTGCTCTGCATCCTATAATGGCGGCGGTGTCGCCCCATGGCGTTCTACACTATTTTGTGTGCAAACACGAGAGAGTGGTCCGTCTTGTGCTGCTTCGTAGCGCTCTACGGTCTTTGCTTATATATAACTTTCACGTTTAAAAGATCGTACTCAACTTCAAGGTTGATCATGATTTCTTCGTGAAGCTATGTACTAACTTAAACGTTATTCAATGTAGTTTAATGGATGAAGGCATGGGCGGAAATCGCTCCCCGAAGGTGGAGGGGACATGTTTTTTCCTCAAGAAGTAGCTGGGGGGGGGGGGGGGGGGGGGGGGGGTGGTAGTGATGGGATTTGGGGGAGGTTTTTCTTTTTCCTTCATTTTTTTTTTATCCCTTGTCCCTCCCCACTTCGAAATGGTGGTGGTGGGGGGGGGGGTTATTACGTTTTTCTACAAAACTTTAATCCGTTCAGTCTCGTGGGGGTACACGACCGAAAATAGTGGGGGGGGGGGGGGGGACATTTGATATTGTGTCCCCCCCCCCTTCGAAATGGTGGGGGGGGGGGACGCGACCCCCCCCCCCCCCCCGTCCCCCCGGGATTTCCGCCCATTGATGAAGGTCGCATGATATACAGGACGTTGCATCTTCCTCATTTCCAGAGTTTAAGGGTCAGGTTGCCTTTCGGTTCGGTCATTATACTACTTACTGTTTATTATACTACTGTTTATTATACTATTTATTTATTATACTATTTATTAGTCATTATACTACTTACTGTTTATAATGTATATGTGCGTTACTGTGAGTTCATGGAAAAGTTCGCTCACGATGCTGAAAGAAGTTTTAGGCTTAGTTCAAGCCTGTAGTGTTTGTTTATTTTAACCAAAGGAGTTTTAAAAAAAATCCTTCTGGAAATAATACCTCAATATCATATATTGTCAGGGAAACTATTCAGTTAATTGTACTCCTGTTGTATTTATTCGTTCAAGTCAAGTTCACACAAGAGCTGATTTTTCTATGTATACAGTTATAAGTTGAAGCTTAGGCTTAAGGCTACTGAATGTACCATATGCCGAGGGTGTGTTTTACCAAGCTGTTCGTACGCTGCGAACGACTTTACGAACGACTGGTTACCCCTTTGTGCTAAATCACATTCTCAATTATTGTGATTCCCATCAGCTTAAGTTCAAATGTGTTTTTTTACAAATAAAAATTCTTGCTGTTGACAAGTGTCTGAATTAGGATTGTTGGAAATTAACTCCCAATATGTTAAAACAGGAACAAATTGTGGTATCGCATTTAGCACAATCGTTCGTAAAGTTGTAGGAAGCTTACGAACAGCTTGGTGAAACACGACCCTGAAGCTCATTGTGCATAGGGGCAATTCTCACCCAGGCTCGGAAAGACCCGATTTGGTTTTGCTTGAAGGCAGTATTGTTAAATCCAAAAAATAGCTTTTTATATCAGGGATTTGATGGTTCAGAGAGTTTGTTCTAGCTTTGTTTCTTTTATACAAGCTCATTTTTACACATTTTTAATGAAAGAGAAGGTATTGTAAACATACAAAAGGAGGGCAGATTCATGTTTTACAAACTTTGGAATACCAAATGATTATTGTGAGAGGGAAATAGTTATAGGGCATTGGTCGGGGGAGGGGGGGGGGGGTTCGAGCTGTGTTTTTTTCGCCTGATGCATTGACAAGGAAAATATTTATTCAGATAATCGCAACAAAGATTATTTGTGCTTATCACAGCTATTACTCGCAAAGACTTGTACATTTCAGGATAAGGCTTTGTTTTATAGATAATTGCATCATGCTATAATGGTATGCAAAAATTAATAGCGAACAGGCTTAAGTTGGTATGAAACAGTGGTTGATAGTGACCCAGGAATGGTTATTGATACGTTTAAGAATTACAGGTTTAAACTCTCAAGATGATTGAGTGTTTGTTTATATTTACACTTCACCTTTGATCTGAGAACTTAAAAGCTGGTTATATTTCAAAGATTTAAGAAAAACTGAACAGTAATTTAGTTAATCATCTATCTATCTATATGATGGGAGTAATTTGATACAAGGGTTTAATTTTTTTTCTCTCATGTTTGTTCTTTAATGTAGGGAAACAACATAATTGTTGAATATATTCTGCACCACTACTGAAGTATTTGATACTAAAGGACATTAAAGGAAGCTAAATTGCAGTCAAACGCCTCATTCGTGGTCATTCACAGAATGTGGTAGATGTGACACGGTCTTTCAATATTTTCTTCAACAATTCGTGACTGCTGATCTGCGCAATGAGTGGCGACATCAAGAAGCTGAAGCTCGCTAGAAGGAACTTAAAGTGTCAGCTGATTAGGACACTGTCAATGATCGAGAACCTTTCTTAAGATGATATGTTATGTCGACGTGCTCAAGCAGTACGTTTCAAAGGCAGAATAGCAATTCTCAAAGATAGAGGCGAAGCACGCTGAGTTGGCCCAACTGGTAGAGGACGACCAGGAGTTCGAAGCTGAGGAGGCATGGATGACAAGCTGTGAAGAGGTCTTCATTCAGAAACTGGTCGTGATTAAATCAGTCGTTAGTCGTGTACCACAGCCTATATCATAGGATGGAGATACACCTGCATTTCTCTTATCACCTCAGCAAACGATAGCGCGTCCGATATGACACCAACTCCTACCTCACCTCCCCATTTGAGATCTTCTCATACTCAACCATCCCCATCATACACGATCAGGATGGCTTGGATGTAGTTTCCCACCTTCAATAGTGATATCAAGGACTACCATCGTTTCAAAGACCTTTTCAAGCATTGCACCAAGGATCGAGGATCTCTGATCTCTGAAAGGATTTCTGAAATCGAGTGGGTCTTCCAGCTGACAGAATCCATGGTAAACCAGAGAGAGAAACATGGTAAAGAGCTGCTCAGGGCAGAGCTGCATTGTCATACGACATTCGAAACCCATACTTCCTTCCGAAGAAGAGCTTCATCAGCTACCTCCTTGTTCGAGTCAGACACATGCACGCACTTCATGCTGGCCGTCTGAGGACCGCAAGGTCTGGAAGAAGTAGTGGATCATTGGCGACATGAACATCTCAAGACGTGTAGTACGCAGCTGCCTTAACCTGCAGGAGACACAGAGGGACGCCCATTCATCAGAAGATGGCTGACTTATCTGAGTTCCGGATCAGCCCGTGCTCACCACCATTCAAGACCACACTGGTAGATTACCTTGGCCCAGTCAATATGAAACTGAACCGCAACACAACAACTAAGAGCTATTAATTGCGTGGTCTTCACGTGTACAGTTACTCGCGTAGTCCAATTAACTGTGCTCCAAGAGCTCTTCACACAGGCAATCCTGCAAGCTCTTGAGCGGTTTGTCAGTGTCCGTGGAGCACCACCTGATCGTCGGTTCTCGATTTTTGCTGGTCAGTTTAAATGGGCCTACAGTCAAATGGGAATTAATGAGATAGTCGACCACATCTCATTTTATTATCATGCAAATATGGCAAGAACTATTCAGCTCTGATCAGGTAGTGAAAGAACATTCCACCTCCTTTTATTGTTGTTTTGGGCACATCCATCATCCAACACAGCTTCATGAAAAAATCTCAGTCAGCAGTTTAGTAGTGTTTAATTGAGTTGAATATCTAACCAAGGTGTAATTACGAACTGGTCTATTGTGATTTTTTGTAGCTTAAAATTTCAAAAGACGATAATTTGATGAAACTTGAGCTTTTTACTCGCAATTGCGTAGCTTGACCGAAACTGTTGTGCCGACGGTGATTCTGTACTAGTCTCACGCGTGATACGCTTACCGTTGCGTTCTAATACGCATTTTTGCCAGTGCGTCGATTAAGGAGATGCGGTGAGAAAGGACTGCTAACCATACATGTACTAAATTAAAATGACCGACGACCTGTCTACAGTGGCCTCTTTTTCAACTTTCCTTGAGTAGCCAATATAGACAGGTTTGACTACGTAAAACCTGTCTAAATACCAACGCGCATCAAAATGGTTTATCAATGCTGTTAAACCACATCCCTTAACTCCCTGACCAGTCTATATCTGTATGTGTTACTACAGTCGTGTGTTGAGGGGAGCCGACAAAACGTTGAAATGGTTGATCGGAATTGTCCGCCTGACATCTTTTCCGTGCACGAGGATGACGGCATCATCTATCCGAAAGTGGTGTTGCCTTCTAGTCTGACAGCTCTGAAGACATTTGGGGTGCGGGAAGACGACGTCTGGATAATCACTTTCCCCAAGTCGGGTAAATATTGACCGCATCAACAACAAAACAGATCTTCTGTTGCTACCTACAGCAAGTTTGCAATTGATTGCAACGTTGCTATCTACTGCAATTCCGTATATCACAAACCATGACTGTAATGTATTGCAAGTTCAAACATACTTTAATGCATGATTTAGTAATCAATCTTTTATACTTACGATAATTACGTTAGTAGTTCTTTGTGATACGGATTCACGTTCGATATCTATCGTGCAAATGACCTTGTACGATTACTAGAAGCTCTTCTGTGAATAAATCTCCACCGTTTTTATCACAGCTTTGATCCTGTAAAATAGGCCTTTGTTTTTTATACATATCATAATCTTAACGCACATAACAAACATACATGTTTCTTCGAAAAACAAATTAATAATAACTTGCTCATATGTTTAGTAGTAATTTTGTTGTGATTTCGTCCATTTCGAAGTTTCTGTAGGTGCGTCTTCATTAGCTCGAGCTGGGCAAAATAGCGAGCTTGTTCTGATCCGGCTAGCTAGCCAGATCACGAAATAGCTAGCTATTTGCGTCTTCATTAGCCAGATCAGGCAAAATAGCGAGCTATTTGGTCGAGAAAATTTCCCAAGAAATCTTGGGCTAGATGGAGCTAGCTCGAGCTAGTTCGCGAAATAGCTGGAGCTAGTTCGGAGCGTCTTCATTAGCCTGAAAATTTCTCGATCCCGGCATGCATCAGCGCCCACGAGGCATTGTTTACGTAATAGGTTTTTACACGTGCGTGAATGCGAGCTCACAACCGAAGCCATGCGGTCATGGCCTATTCCTGTCGCACACTGCGAAACTCGGGATAATTTATGCAACCCGAGCTCGAGCTTACGAATCCCGAGTTTCGAGCTAATGAAGACGCGATTGCAACTTCAGGCTAGTTCCCCAGATCAGAAAAATAGCTCGCTAATTCGTCTGATCGGGCTAATGAAGACGCACCTTGTCTGACGTCATGAACCAGAACGGCGTGCTCAATCGAGGACAACGTGAAATTCCTAATGAAGACGTTCTAGATTTTGGTATCGGACGTCCGAGTAGACTTGACGCATGCGCACATCGTAAAATCTACGTCATCACGGATGTGGCTGTGCAAATCGAAAAGGCCCTAATGTTCTCGTGCAAAAGACACGCTGAAAAATGTATCTTGACCTCACCAGAAAAATGTTTGCAAATGTATGCAACATAATACATTCTCGACCTGTCAAAAGTACTTTTGAGATACTTGCCCGCTCAAAGTTGGGATGTCTATACATACCATAGCTGCCAATTACTGGTAATTTCTATGTTAAACTAATCGTATTCTGAAGGCACCCACTGGATGATGGAGATCGTAGGCCTGATCCGCGCCGATGGAGACCCGGCTAAAGTCGACCGATCTCTGTACTCCTCCGCTGTGGAAATGATCAACATGAACCAGCGGTTTCCAACTTCCAGGGCTGACGAGGAAGCGAACCCCGTGGACATGACGCCATTTCTTGACACCATCGATAAAGCCACATCCCCGAGGGTCATGTTGACTCACGTTGGTTTCCATCTGTTGCCTCAGGATCTGCTAAAAGCGAAGGTCTGTTCTCGATATGTGTTTAGAATACACCATGCACGTTTATCGAAGTGTTACGCCACGACATGAACATCTTGTCACTGCAACTAATTCTAAACTATGTGAGTAGAGCAAACATTGGTGTTCATAGCTGCCACTTTCGTTGAGAGTGCCCGACAATAGCACGCCAGAAACTGTCGGACCAGTGAAACTAAGGTGATATCGTTGATTAGAACCAAAAAGCAGCACAACACTAGATATGACACCACTTCTGTATCTTGCTATTTTAGCAGTAACTACCGTATTACTATTAACTAAAATGTGGCTAATCCCATCAACTCATTGCAACAGTTTATCAATCAGCTCCCATCACGCTAGCCCGCATCGTATCAAAAGCAGATGGGACGTGCATGAACACATTGAATGAGGTCACATTCGACCAAATGACACCGAATCAACTCAGCCCTAATAATGTCACATCATACCTGGTAAGATATGAGATCAAATACAAGTTAGTAATTCATGTTTGATAGTAGGCCTTCATCCTGTTTCACCATTAGGTAGTGTACTTGGCACGCAACCCCAAAGACGTGGCCACTTCTTGGTTCAGATTTCTCGGCACGAACCCAGTAAACCCTTTAACCTGGGAGGATTACCTGGAGGACTTCATGGCAGGAAGTAAGTTGATAGGAGAGTTCAATACAATGTCTTAATGTTGATGGGGCTCAGGTGTATATAATGATTGAGTGCCCTGTATTTTTTCTTTCGCAGGAACAAATTGGGGTCCTTGGATCGATCACGTCCACGCGTTCTGGAAAATCCGGGACCATCCGAACGTCCTGTTTGTGCAGTACGAAGACCTGATAAAGGTAGGCAGAGCTTGAATATGAGGCAGAAAGAGATGAAGTTTTTGCCCTCTTGTTTCTTTACTCCCCCCCCCCCCTTCCCCACTCCCACCCCACCTTACCCCATCACCCCTTACTCTTGTTTATGAGCTGTGATTTACATCCATGTTTGATTCTGAAAGAAACCTTTTTATCTAAATGTCATATCTTGTGACGTAGGCGATCATGGAGTGCCATAACTCGTTGTCATCAGCCATTTGTATGAGCTTCACGTCGTAATGAGCAGCCCCTTGCTTTGCAAACCTATCACTCAAGCTGCTTCTACTATGAGTCCCTTTTCTCCGGCTTATTTTCCCATTTCTTCTTTCCGTTGAAACCAACTTTTCCAAGTATTTTTGTTACAATAATAAAAAAATTGATAAATAGAAATATGGCGAAACGTGAACACGATACTGATAAATCACAACACAGAATAAATCATAGATTTTCATTGTTATATTCCACATACTAAGAATGTTGCTATATGATTGGTCAAGAGTTGATCACGTGATAAAGCATAGTTTTGCCCATATGATCACCTGAGAAGAAAAGTTCGTTACACTCTAGGTGATAGTACTTTTTGATCTCTTCACTCCTCACAGTCCTATCGCATGATTAATATTTTGAGTACGCGCGAAATAAAAGTGCGTTACACTCGTACTATCAATTGACTAAAAGTAGCTCCTACTAACGCGTCCAAACGCGCGCCCTAATGCGCGTCCTAATTAACGCGCGTCCTAACGCGTGTTCCCCATGGCAGCGGCTCGGGGTTAGGTAGAGAAGTAAACATTACTTTTGTACTCAAATTGTTACTTTTGGTATAGATAGTTGGTTTCAGATGTGGAATATAAAGCAAATAATGAACTTTTGGTTTCAGGCAATGAGACGAGCTATCACTTCCTCGGCGATCTGAATGTATACGCTATCTTTCCTCAGCTGCGCTTTGGAAAGATATCTACATCCAGATCGCCTCGGAAGTGGTGGTTCGTCCCATCACCCTCACCAACGTTGATTATTTGCTTACTATTTTATCAGTACTTTATTAAGTGATAGTTCATCTGACATTATTTTAATTTGAGTGAAAGGAGACACATGGAAAAATGTATTAGTGAATGTTTGATGAAAATCCGTCAATGGATAAGAAAGTTATGATCTTTTAAAAAAAATTTTGTTTAACATCACTTGCGAGATGCTCTCCCATTATCTTGTCTAAAATTTGTTCTCGAAAATGTGCATTTTCTCAAAAAGATATGTATCCTTTTACTTGTGCATTTGATACATCATTATTGATATATTTTTACACACACACCTGCATGGTATGAAAAAAATAAATCTGTTGTCAAAAACCGAAAAATTACGGAATTATTCTCTACACAACGAATAAGAGAGCACCTCGCACGTGACGTCACTAGATAAAAAATTTTAAATCTACAAACTTTCTTTTTCTTTGACCGATGTTCGTCAAACCTTCACTAATATGTTTGTTTCATGTGTTGGCTTTTATTGAAACAAACATAATTTCAGGGTGAACTATCCCTGTACAATTAATGTCCATGAAGTGAACTAAATACTTAAGAGTAAGTTTATATTCATAATAGTATATATTAACCATATCAAGCCTTTCAATGGTCAGCACTAAACTTATCTCCACACGTAATCGTCAATATTTTGTCAACTCTTATTACCGAGGCTTTTTTTGTGTGTTTTTCCTCTCAAGAATCCGGCTGAACAAATAGCTCAGATCGCAAAACATATCGAGTGCCCTCTATCGGACGAAGTGTTACAGCGTGTCGTCACCAACAGCACGATGTCATCCATGAAGAAAAGTTACCAAAAATTAGAGGACGATGGACAAAAGATGCTCGTCAAATCAGCCGGATTATTTCCCTTCCTTCGAACAGGTGAGAACGAATAAAAGTAAATAGGCAGATTTTCAAGGCCACAATCTTGTCTACAAAATTAAACCAAATAAAGTATCCCAGATTTTGTCATTGCTATAGGCCTATTCCACAGACATGGCCAGATGGCATACAAAGGGTTAAAACAGGATGTTATTGGCAAGATGGTTACAGTTCGATATTCCGAAGGTTCATAATTCCGAAACACGTAAATTACCTATACCTCAATGTTCGTAGGTCCGAAAACGAAAAAGGGTTCGTTAATCCGAACATTTTTGGCGTTATTCCGAAGGTTCGTTAATCCGAAAATGTAATGGGGTTCGTTATTCCTAAGATTCGTTAATCTGAAAACGAAATGAGGTTCGTTACTCCGAAGGTCCGTTAATCCGAAAGCGAAATAAGGTTCGTTTTTCCGAAGGTTCGTTAATCCGAAAATTAAATAAGGCTAGTTAGTCCGAAACTGAAATAATCTGTGGCGAAGCCGGGAAAACCGGGGGGGGGGGGGGGGGGGGGCAGGCGTGTTGGAGCGGGGGGGGTGGTAGAATCACCGTTGCTGTTCACCGTTGAGGTTATGTGGGTGGGAAGGGGCTGATCTATCATTACCAGGGGCGATTAAATACGCAAAATTCTTTCAAAAGGATGGGCATAGGCTTATGGGGCTAGTTTATTTTCAAGCAAGAATCGATATCATGTTTATCTCTTATTGCCATAACTGTAAATTTCGAAGGGGGAGTATTGGTGCATTTTGAAATTGTTTTGTCCAAGTTAAAATTTCTATTAAAAGATCCATTCTTGATTAAATGTGTACCATTTACAAACCTAAAAACTGTGGCTCTGCGCGAGGTGGTGTTGGTGGGGGGGGGGGGGGGGGGGGAGGGGGCTGTTGGGTTGTTTAGACCAGAATAGGAGTGATGAAGACCTCCAACAGGGGCGTCGATCCCCTTTTTTTGGCTGGGGGGGGGGGCGGGGGCGGCCCAAAACAGCCATCCGCAGCCATCGTCTCAGGCAGCAATTGCAGCGATGAAATCAAAATCAAGATGCTTGATTCACGCCACTTCTTGATGCAATATATGCTTTGGCCACTAAATACACATGTATCATACTCCGCCGAGACTATTATTTCATGATATCCTATGATTTTTTTATTACAACATCGTGTTTTGTTTTTTTTTGGCTAAAATATGTTTATTTCATTTTCGGAAAAAAAAACTTATTTCGTTTTCGGACTAACGAACCTACGGAATAACGAAGCTTATTTCTTTTTTGGACTAACAAGTCTTCGGAAAAGTAATCCTTCGGAATATGAACCTTCGGAGTATTGGAACATTCGGAATAACGAACCTTCGGAACAACGAGTGCTTCCCGGCAATATTAATCCATATGCTCCGTTTGTGTGAAAATGAGGTTTGGCTCAATATGACCATTGTGCTTACCTCATCAGGAGTCATTGGCAAGTGGAAGACACAGTTCACCGTTGCGCAGAACGAAGCCTTTGATGAATGGTACCACAGCAAGAACAAAGACACCGATCTCAAAATGACGTTTGAGTGACGTCACAATGCAAGATGATATCTGTTGATTTATTTGTTGATGGTAATATTGAATGTACATTAGATTGCATTATTTTGAAATAAGAAACGTTTACCTAATTGCGACAATCTAGTTGTGTATCCTTAAAACAATGCCTAGATTCTACATGTAACAATTCGTGGTCTGAGATCCTACAGCTGCTATGCTACGTTAATTTCGTAAACATACATTTGATTTGTAATTTGTCTTTTTGTTTCTTACGCGAATTTACTTACTTAATTCTAAGTTGCTATTTGAAATCATGAGTGTTTTTCCATTTTGAGTTATAAATTATTCTGACTTCTCATCTACCCTACAGTCTTACCATAATCTTAGTGATAATCCACAGAATTTAAACACTGAACAGTATGAGCGTAATATTGTGAGATCTCTTGATGTTCATATGAAAGGACTTGAGTTAAATGTTGATGACACACACCATCCAGTAAATAATTGCAAATATTTCACCCAAAATCAATTTTTCGAAAAATAAGCACTCAAATTAAAATATTACTTATCTAAATATTCGTACTGCCAATAGAAATTTCCATCAATTTAGCATATTTACGGGTTTTCCATAAAGTCGGTACAATACCTTGATACCGCGAGCTCTGAAACAAATGCCTGAGCATTGGTGCAAGCTTATTCTAATTTCGGATTCTCAATACCCTGTTACTAAAATTAACAGGACCTTGAGCTTTAATCAATGGAAGACTTGCAGACACTTTTCTTACGATATCAAAACAATCAAATATGTTCGGTTAAAGATTTAATTGTACAATAGGCGGTGTTGATAAAACGAGATAATAGCAAAAGTGCTATAGTCGAGGCTGGCCCCTATAGTACACATATTCTGCCAAATACAAATGTTAACATATGTAAATTACATTGTCAAGCTGCGTGTATAAAGACAATCTTGAATACTGCATGTGTTATCTGATATATGATGTTTATATATTCTGTATATACCTGTATTATGGTTATGCTACTTATGACGGGAAAATAATGTGGTCACACGTCAAAATGTAAAGACCCACTTTACGCAATAACTCCAGATGTTTGAGCGAAATGATTCCATGCTATTCATACATGGATGTATTTTGGCTAAAATATATGTCAAAAAACCAAATATGTCAGAAACCTTGATTGGTTATCATTGGGAATAGTGGTGGATCGCGAACACCTGACACATCTCAGATTTGCAGATGACATTTTACTTCTTAGCCATACATCTCAGGACCTGGAGAAAATGGTCCGAGAACTAAGTGAAGAAAGTAGAAAAGCTGGACTGAAAATGAATATCACAAAGACAAAGGTAATGATAAGCAATAGATTCAAAGAATACAAAATCACAGTTCGGGGGAGGACCGTAGAAAAGGTAGACAACTACATATACTTGGGCAAAAAGATCTCCATAGAAAATGAAACAGCAGGGGAAGTGAATAGAAGGATCCAGTTGGCTTGGGCAAAATTTGGCAAGCTCAGCTTTATCTTTCGTGATGAGAAGCTCCCTCTTTCCCTCAAGAAACAGATTTTCAACCAATGTATCATACCTGTGCTCTCTTATGGAGCAGAAACATGGACCACAACTAAGAGACTGGAGAGAAAACTTAGAGTAACCGAATGGGCTATGGAAAGAATTATGATTGGTGTTACAAAGAGGGACAAAGTTAGAAGCCAGGATTTGAGAAAGAAAACTAAAGTACGGGACATAGTACAGGAAATTAAATCAAAGAAATGGAGGTGGGCTGGTCATCTGGCCAGGAGGAAAGATGACAGATGGACATATAAATTAACCATCTGGACCCCCAGAGCTAACACCAGAAGAAGAGGCAGACAAAGTAGGAGGTGGATTGACGATATTAGAGAATATGGTAGTGTGACATGGAAACGAACGGCACAAGATAGATCAAGATGGAAAAATGTTGAGGAGGCCTTCCTTCAGCAGTGGAGAGAAATAGGCTAAATAGAAATAGAAATATGTCAAAAGCCAAAGTAAATTTGATTAAAATCATAGACAATGATGAAGGAGAATAGTCAAAATAAATTTGTCCGCAATTGCTACAAGTAAGTATGGCAATACATGTACTTTGTGGATGTGTCGGAGAGCGCAGGCATATAAGTCGACTGCATTCAGTTGAATTCTATCTTAATTCAGACTGATTTGGATACATGGAAATATGTATTATCGAAAAATGGTTGGAGAGAACTAGAGTTTGAACGAAATAAAGAAGAAGAAACGTGTTGTGAATATTTTTCAAGAGAATAGTGATGTTAAGACGATATTCAGAATGTTTTAAATACTTCCTTGAAATACATTGATTAATGTAACATCTATACATGTATAAACAATGCAGCTGTATGTATGAATGAATGAATGAATGAATGAATGTATGAATGAATGAATATATTTAGCGTTCACAAACCTCATGTGGAAATTACCCTTCCACCAGCATCGCATATAGATGAACAGTACGAGTTTATAATGATACATGTATTCCTACATATGAATTCATTAACATAGACAGAAGTCTATAAAGCAACAGTAAACAACACAATACATAAAATCATTACTACTACTACTACTACTACTACTACTACTACTACTACTATAGACTGTTATTAGCTGCCTGTCTTATTTCAGTTACAATCACTTAAACATTTTGCTTGTTTCTGAAACAAGATAAAGAGTGACCTTTTCTTTATAACTTGATAATAATTTGTTTACAACTAATGTAAAAATGTATTTTCCAGACCATACTATGTACGTTATGCATCAAAAATGTATTTTCTATATCATACTGTGCATCCTTTGTTTTACTTTAGCAAAACCGTATGTTAAAATGTATACTTTAAGGCTTCTTTATGTATGTTTCCATCAATTTATCATAAAATAAGTGTATGTTGAAATGAATTTTCTATATCATGCTTGTGCATCTTTTGTCTCGCTTGATCAAAAACGTATGTTAAAATGTATTATGTATGTTTTACATCATTTCAGTTTGCATATTATACTCAAATAAAACAAACAAGCTGAAGAAGATATCAATTCATATTTCTGTGTGCTTGCTGTTGATTCTTTTTTACAATGATGGGGGTTTTAATTGATATTCAATAAATAGCTAGAATGAACCATTTAGTCATTTTATGTTGTACGTTGTAAAAAGGTTTACACTTTTCTCTCTCTTTCTCATCGTTGGTTTATTTATTTATTTTTTTCTTATGTTTTGAATGCATCTGTGAAAAACAACTTCGTTGACCCGGTGTCACCTGGCCAACCCGGCTGCGCTACGTTCTTATAGGCTTCTCGGCATGGTGATGCGCATGCAGCCACTCTTGCTTTTATAGACCCTTGATAAAGGGAAAGTCCACCATTAAGGTATATTAATTTGGATAAAGGCAGAAAAATGAAAGAAAAATTATTGCGGATTTGACGAAAATCTGTCAAAAGATAAGGAAGTTATGTTATTTTTCAGTTTGAATGTTGGAACGTCACGTGCGAGGTGCGTTTCCATTGTGTACTTTATTTTTGGTTTGAATGTCCATTTTCTCACCGGGATGTACGCCATTTTACCTGAGCATTTGATGTATCATTAGACGCATATTTTTACACACATACCTCTATGAAAATGGTTTATTCCTTCATCAAAAACGGAAAACGAGCAATTCATTGAATCATACGGCACACACCAAATGGAAGAGCAACTCGCAAGTGACTTCACAAAATGAAAGCTTTCAATAGTCATAGCTTTCTTATTCTTAGACAGATTTTCATAAAACCTTCACAAATACGTTGTTTTATTTGTTCTGCTATGATTAAAACCAGTTTCACATTGGGACGGACTGTCCCTTAACTATATGATCAGACGAGAACGGTTTGTCCCTTCCGACTGTCATAACGGCCTCTCTATCAGGTCCTACACGAAGTTTCAGCTCTCCGACGAAACTTAAAACTACTCTGGCATTAAAAAAAAAAAAAATTAAACCCCTCAAAAAAAGTTCTGCAAATAAGACAGGTTTGAGGGGTAATATATCACTTGTTTCTTCATTACCGTATAAAACAGCTTGGCTTGACTATTCATCTTTACAATCAAGTATTGTGTGTAATGCTTACGCAATCGTGGAATGCGCAGACCTGAAAATGCACCACGGTCAAAAATGAGAAGTTTGCACAATTGTTTTCCGCTTGCGTTTCCATTGCAAAATTTAATGTGTGACTTTGCCCTATATTCGGATATACCGCAAATTCCATGATTGCAAACCGTAGGCAATGAAACACCAGTGTTAAGAGGAATAATCAAGCTTTCGATTGATACTCCAATCACATGCGGTGATGAAACGATATTCCCCCTCAAACTTGACTTGCAGAACTTTTTTGAGGGGTTAAATGGGAAAAAGGTTAAACGATAGATGCAAGTTGTGTCAAGCCACGATTACACTGCACCGCACCACGTCATCAACTGTAGTAACATGTTAGACAGATACAAGTGGCGACAAGCGATAGGCCTATATTCCCCTCAAACTTGAGTTGCAGAATATTTTGAGGGATATTTGGAGCGACAGCGGCGAAACCGCTTTTAGTTTTAATTGGGTAATCAATTGTCAACTTAAGTGGAGGGGGAGGGAGTGTCTACAAACATAAACGTTATTCAATATGATATATTTGATTGTTTCACATACCTCATAAACATTAATGAGGGAACCCTCATTAATGTTTATGTTAATGTTAATGTTCCCCCTACTCCGTGGTCGGAGGGACCGCATGCGTGTTCCTAAAGGAAAAAAAAAAAAAAGGGGGCGTGTATTTGACTTTTCTTGAATCTTGAATATCATAGAACATCTGATCAAATCCCGGGATCAAATTCATGTAATTGCTGCTCGTTTGAAAGCTGCATTGAGTTCTGAGATCTCATGTTGAACATCACAAAAATATTTCCTAAGGTATAGAGGGTTCCCACAAACGGCCATATTGGAGGACAAACAATAAAAACCTGTGCATCAGACTATGAAAAGTCATTGTTTTTACGGTTTTGCTATTGTTTTGTCCTCCATCGTGACATCAGGGAACCTCTATGGTATTGACAGCTTATCTGAAATGAAGGGGGGTGGGGGTGGTCTGTCCTGAGATACATGTAAGGGGTTGGCATGAGAGCTTAACTGAGATAGGGGGAGGGTATTTCCCGGCCGGGGGTCTCCAAGGTGCACCCAGCAATTGAGCTCGCGAAAAGCCCGCGAAAGGGTGGTTGATCGAGAAATTTTGGCAGACATGAGATAGGGGGTGCTTTCAAAGGGAGGAAAAAAGCATAGGTGAACCCTATAACACTGAATGGGGGGGGGGGGGGGGGGGGTCAGAATTCCATCGGAAGGGAGGGGGTTGTATATAGGCCCGGGGACGTGACATTGGACACAGACCGTCTCCATTAAATGGACAGGGTACATTTTCAGGACACATTTCGAAAGGTTATGGACAGACAACAAGATTGATATAAAAATAGTGTGATGGGATATATGAGGTTCTCCAAGTCCAAGTAGTTATTTGGAAAGCATTCTCCTTGTGTGAAGTGTAGTATAGCCCTATACATACATGTGAGTATTAAGGACTGTAGCGACACCAACAGACTAGGAAGCATCCGGGATGGATGGGGTGCTTGGCTTGGCAAGGGTTATTCCGAACGTTACGCGACAAATGCTCGGATTAACGAACCCTTTTTCGTTTTCGGACTAACGAGCATCAAGGTATAGGCAATTTACGTGTTTCGGAATTACGAACCTTCGGAATAACGAACATTCGGAATAAACGAACCTTCGGAATATCGAACTGTAACCTGGCAAGCACAGATCCATGATCGGATAAAGGTCAGCAATGACATTGAGTTATATGTAGGAGGGTTAAAGAACAACAGAGTTCGTGTGCTGGAACTTGGGAAGCCCGAAAGATTTCACGAGGATTGAGTGATGAAATGCTCAGAACAATTTCAAAGGCAGAGATTTTAATCCAAACAAGTTTAAATATGATGTATGTATATATTTAAAATTCTGTTGTCAAAAATAAATTTGGGCAAAACAGAAGTATTCAACAAACTAGTTTCATTGTGTTGACAATTTTGTTTTATATTAATTTATGTTTATGAAATGTGATTGATATGATATACACATGTACACAATCGAACATGATTGTGTGGCAACGGCTTCTCAGGGGGAACAAAAGATATTACATAGAGTCTCGATTCGCTTGTCCAGTTCTTAGTGGTTTCAGTACTTCCGTGATCATGACGTACAAACATCAACAAGTTGAGTTTTCGAGTAAAATATATCAGCTGCACGCAGACATGAATACACAGCTCATATCATTTTGGCATTGATTGAATCCCACAAATTCGCAAGATGTCGGAAAGTGAAGACATTAATTAGTCAATTTTGTAAGTAATACTTCATATAACCGACTTTTTGGGAAATCCGGATCACAGATCTTTTATGGTATTTCATTGAACAAGCTTCCTTGAAGTTTGCAAAAGATACAAGATATTTTATTCAGTCCAAAATCATGGAGATTTGCTTTCCACCAGCACAATAACACAACAATATATAGCGATTATCTACAGACACATATAAACAATAAACAATAAAAAGAAGACTAACAAAGCTATTCTATTCTATTTAGCCTATTTCTCTCCACTGCTGAAGGAAGGCCTCCTCATCATTTTTCCATCTTGATCTATCTTGTGCCGTTCGTTTCCATGTCACACTACCATATTCTCTAATATCGTCAATCCACCTCCTACTTTGTCTGCCTCTTCTTCTGGTGTTAGCTCTGGGGGTCCAGATGGTTAATTTATATGTCCATCTGTCATCTTTCCTCCTGGCCAGATGACCAGCCCACCTCCATTTCTTTGATTTAATTTCCTGTACTATGTCCCGTACTTTAGTTTTCTTTCTCAAATCCTGGTTTCTAACTTTGTCACTCTTTGTAACACCAATCATAATTCTTTCCATAGCCCATTCGGTTACTCTAAGTTTTCTCTCCAGTCTCTTAGTTGTGGTCCATGTTTCTGCTCCATAAGAGAGCACAGGTATGATACATTGGTTGAAAATCTGTTTCTTGAGGGAAAGAGGGAGCTTCTCATCACGAAAGATAAAGCTGAGATTGCCAAATTTTGCCCAAGCCAACTGGATCCTTCTATTCACTTCCCCTGCTGTTTCGTTTTCTATGGAGATCTTTTTGCCCAAGTATATGTAGTTGTCTACCTTTTCTACGGTCCTCCCCCGAACTGTGATTTTGTATTCTTTGAATCTACTGCTCATCATTACCTTTGTCTTTGTGATATTCATTTTCAGTCCAGCTTTTCTACTTTCTTCACTTAGTTCTCGGACCATTTTCTCCAGTTCCTGAGGTGTATGGCTATGAAGTAAAATGTCATCTGCAAATCTGAGATGTGTCAGGTGTTCGCCATCCACCACTATTCCCAATGATAACCAATCAAGGTTTCTGAAGACATCCTCCATAGCTGCAGTAAAGAGCTTTGGTGAGATGGGGTCACCTTGTCTTACCCCTTTCAGGATTTTAAAGGCATTTGTTGTAGTGCTTTCTAGATGTACACGGGCACGAGAGTCCTTATAGATGTTCTTAATTAGGCGAATGTACTTTCCATCTGTGACCTGCTTTTCTAAGGCATTGAAAAGCAGGTCCTTTGTGGTTTTCTAGTACTTCACGTACCATCTTAGTCCTGATCTTTCTCTTTCGCTTTCTTCTCATCTTGCGAATTGTTTTGTTCAGCTCTGTATATTCAACTTGGTTACGTGTTGATGTCTGTCTGGAGGGCTTAAGGGCTTTCCTTTTCTCATTCAATCTATGTATCTCCTCTCTTTCCTTGTCTGTATTGTTGCCCTCCATTTTCTCCCCCTTAGCTAGCTTTTCCGCTTCATTCATAATTGTTCTGGTTATTTGATCATAGAGAGTGTCTAGTGGTTGGTTCTCAATTGAATCTGCCAGCACTTCAAACCTATTGTGTAACTCAAGCTGGAACTGCTCCTGCTTACTGGAAAGGAGTTCTAAATTAATATGTCTCCTCCTAGGCTTCCTTACCCTTCTCACTCTTTCCATTTTCTTGTTAATCCTTACTTTGGCTCTAACAAGTCGGTGGTCACTGCCTGTATCCACCTTTGGTACTGTTCCCACATCCATCAAGATTCTATACGATGATCGCAAATTATGTAATCTATCAAGTTGTGAGTTGCTGCATTTGGGCTTTCCCATGTCCAGTAGTTTTTGGTAGGTTTTTTGAAGTATGTATTGCCAATTGTCAAGTTCCTGCTGGATACAAACTCCAGTAGTCTATATAGAGAGACAAAATGGCTAATGAAAGATATTTCTTTCTAAGTTGACACTCGCTAAATGACGGTGCTGAGCACTAAACATCACAATATTGTCATTTGTCACGATGCTTTTGACATTCACTACAGTTTATACCACACTTTCCAGCAGTGGCGTAGACAGGTTCGTACACCTGGGGGATGACTGGGCTGCCAACGCTCGAGAGTGCGCGAAAGCGCCCGAGAGAGGGAGCGAAGCGACCGAGCCGGGGGGAGGGTGTGGGAGGGGGGTGCCCCCCCCCCCCCCCCCCACGGTAGGGAGCTTTTGCAATTTTGAACTTGAAATCGTGCAATCTGATACTAAATGAGGTAAAATGACACACACAAGCGTGAACGCACACACACACACACACACACACACACACACACACACACACACACACACACATACATTGTACTACGCCTTAAATGGACAGTCTTAGTTTCGACGAGATCTACACACCGTGGCATACGAGTACGGAATGGACTGATACATATTTTGCAGGGAGGGTTCGTAATGGTTCCAGGGGTAGTTTGGATACCATTTGGCTTGAAACAGAATTTTCTGCCGTTTAGTTTCTAGTACGGGAATGGTAGAAGTTGGGGTGATTAGGGCTAACCCAGTCGTTAAAACCGGCATCAGTTTTATCATCATCTTTCGCCTCAGATGCTCCATCACCCTCGACGGCACTTTTTTCTGGTTGAACTTTCGTAAGAACAGGCCTTTATCCGATATTATCCGATTTTGATGTAGATTTTGGCTGTTCGTCATCATGTTCTTCTTTCTCATTATGCTTGAAAAAGAAGTGATCTTTGATGTTTTCAACTTCTTATTACGAACCATCCTAGAATCCGAAAATCAATTCACGCTGTGAATTATATAAGGGACACACTCGCATATATTTTCCTCTTAAAAAGTTAAGGAAGACAAGGTCTCCTGCTTAGCGGACTCACCACGTGTTTTTGTTTTCTAAACACAACAAAAAAAGTACCCCCCCCCCCCCTAAGCAAAATAACATAACTTTTTATCGAAGCGAAAATAATTTGCAGGATTGTTCCTTAAGTTATTGACTAACCTCTGTGTGAAAATGACATTGATCCGTTAGTCATGCATGAGTCGACAAATCTTAAAGGCAAAAAAAAATGTAGATTTTTTCAAAAGTCACAGGGGTAACTGTTTATGCCGTTTTAACAGTACATTTTGGCATTCTTTATTTTCTGCGATTTTTAAAGTGTATTCACTCAACCATGACACGGAAATAATTTCCAATGTTTACATAACACGTCATGTTACATCTTTGTCAAAATATCCAGTTGTATTTTTTTTTTCAAAAATAAAGGGTTTTTTAAAAGTTTCATACTCCAGAGGGAGGAGTATTTCTTAAACGGGTTAAATGGGTTAAATGTCGGGATAGGTGTAGGTGCATCGAGAGATGGATGATAAACAATGAAAGGACATAAGCTATGCATCAGAAATGGAATTCATCAAAAATTCATATGACAGAAACCCCAAATTACCCTTGTGACTTTTGAAAAGCTACATTGTTGCCTCTTAAATTTCCCCACTCACGCATGACTTATTGGATATTTGGATTAATGTGATTTCCATACAGAACTTAGTCAATAAGGTGAGAAACAATCCTGCCACATTATTTTGCCCAAAACCTGTTTGATAAAAAGTTATGTTATTTTGCTTAGTGAAGACAAACCACAAGATCACCACAAAATACTTGTAAGATTTTCTCTTTTTTTACCGTCTGAATTAGCTTTCACCGTGTGAATGCAGCTAATACCAATAAACACGATTACAATAATGATGAGGATTAATATCATCATCATGATCACTATCATTATCAATATTATAATTGTTATCATTATGACTCATTAAGTAAGCGAATATCATTCCCCCAAACCTGGGGGGGGGGGGGGGGGGGTGATTGTACTAAAAATGCCATCCCCTCATTACCCCCGTTGCATGTCTACGCCCCTGCTTTCCAGTATTACACTCGATGTTCTTTCTTCCTTCCTGGCCCATTTGAGCAACTAGTGGACTATCGCACTCAACTACCAGCAGTCACTTCTGTATTTTGGACTTATGTTACGGGGACATAATCTCCTTCAAAACGTTTCCTAACAAATAATAGTGAGTAAATGAATTAAATAGAAGTAGCACAACAACCCTGAGCAGAGCTAGCCGCCAGCTCGCTCAAGCCAGCCTTAACCTAAAACGCCCTATCTATTCGGGAGGTATGTCCAAAAATGTAATGCCCCGAATGAAACGGTTATTCCATAAACTAGCCTGCCTGACCGCGCCGCGGGACCGGACCGTGCATTCGATCGGATGCCGGGATTTCCCCCAACAACCGTGTGTGGACTAAATGTGGTCATCATGGCGGCAGAATTAAATAGCGCAGAATTGAACCAGCTGGCGGAAACATATGTGAGTAACTGTAACTTCTTTGAATTTATGGACATTGTGTGCCGTATGAACTTGGGCAATTTCAATATTTTACGACAGCCTGTATTTGCAACTTATCTTTATAAAACTACATAGTAAGTCTGAAACGCTGGGCCTGAATCTGAAAACATGCTCCACTGGCACTCTCCCCCTTGCCCCATATGTATGATATCGTGTATTGTTTGACTCACTGGAGTGACGTGTATGGATTACTTAGATTTATCTAGTTCTAGGGTATATAACTTTGGTGATCCGAATGCCAGTTTGACCACTGTTCTATAACAGTTCGTCATAATCCCTGTGATAAAGAATATAGCAAACTATTTCAGGGGACTATACTAGAATGTATTTCAAACTGGCGTTTGGTGCGTGTCAGTGCATGAGAAATGAATTCTGATTTCCTGTCAATGTCATTGTAACTTGACTCAAGGTGACTGCCAAGTGCCAACCAATCATAATATCATTCTTTGAATGAGGTGTAGTTATTGCATGAAGAGTTCATTTTGAGACTGTCATCCAAACTTGAAAAAATATATATATATGCAACTCAGAATAATGTATGTAGTAGATGGTTTGAGGTTCTAGTTTATTTTTTATAAACTAAAGAAAATTAAAAATAAATACTTGAATAATGTTTTAGTAATAGAGATGATTTGAGGATAATAATATAAAGCTTTTTTTTAAAAAGAAAATTACAAGAAACAGGACGCCGGCCAGTGTCCTTGGGTAGTGTCACCAGCTACAAACTCCATAGGCCGTGTGTAGAAAGTATGGTGAAACGGCCCAAAACTTCAATTATGTGCAACAAACTCATTTACCTAAATAAAATGAAATCACTCACAGGTCGTCTTCCTTACATTACTCTAGATATAATACGCAAGTTACACTGAAAAAAAAAATTGTTTACTCACAATTTCATGTAGTTTTTGGAATCGGGTTGTACATCCCACTTCGGTTGTAATCTTCTCTAAATTTGCTGTAAAACTTTGTTGCTCCCTCACTCCTGAGCTTGAGATACATACAGTGCTTCATTAATGGAGTCAGCAAAAGCAGCGCTGAGAGCGTGTTTTGGTTACATATATAGCTGGGCACACAATAAGCCCTTGCGATGTATTCTGCTAAAATGCTGTAAGAATTTAATTGCGCCATTGAACATATGTATACAGCAAGTATATTACACGTATAATAGGTATGGGAAGTGTGAGAGTGTAGGTTGGGGATACATCGGGTGACTGTCGTAAAAGGAACTCTTTCCGTTATTGCCCCCAAAGTACAAAAATGCAAGCAGTTCAAAGCGCTTGTCTCGAGTGAACTAATCTGTTGTGGTTGTTGTTGTTAGTTGGTGATTTAAGGCATGTTTCTGTATAATGTTCCCCTATCTTTGTATATTGTCTGTGTACAGCTTGAAGACCATCCTTCATTTGATCTCTCTCTCTTTCTTGGAGCTGTGAGGGAGCTTGTGGATAAGGAAGACACCAAGACAATACTTCACCTTGTTGAGACCGAAAAATATAAGGTGAGTGTTGACAAGAAAAGTGTATTTTGTCGTAATGCCTCGGCATCATTACTGGTATCCTAATGGTAACAAGTGTGAAATATAAAAGTAATAACTTCGATATCATTTTCACAAAAAAAGATGACTAGAGTAGAGCGCCCATGATTTGACCGCTTTAGCCTTTACGTGATAATATTTTGGTAATACTTATTGGAAAAATGATACCTTGGTGAAAACATGATACATATACCTACCTATTACCTATTAGCAGGATTTTTAAAAACGCCGGTAAAGTACAAAGAAACTCGTATCGGTGGCCGCCATTTTGCTGCCCATTATTTGACCGCCCTCTTTCATGATTCGACAGCAAACATTTTGTGTGACTATTAAAATAATATCTGGAGACAACTTTGAGATGATTATTTAGCCTAGTATAGATCTATTTTGTTTTATTCATTTGCATAGAAAACATTTTTTTCTGATCTCTAAAACTCGTTCAAAACACTTCGATTGAGCTTAATATGTAAGTCATTGAGCTAGTGAACAATGCCTACTTGCATTCACGAGGGACACTTCATTAGCATAACGCGCGTGCTGTAGCATAAAAAGAGCACCCGTTGGAATCATGGTGTAGCGCCATCTATTGGCAAGGGGGTTGGGTATATAAGGCTTGCTCGCCACCACGGCTGCCATTTCGATAATGGTCGCAACATGGACGCGGACCTCCATCAAACATTTAATACAAATTTACGGCGCAGTTACAACTCAATTTGTTATGGAATGTTGCTATGGAGCTTAACTCACCTGTTAATGGAACCTGGAAGTGCACTTTCAAGGTAAACAGGGCAATTCAGTGGCGATTTTCCAGATGTTTGAACAGTGACCCACCGGTAAGTTCATTGGTATATCATCTGTGGTAGTTGCTTGGTTTGAATTTTGCATGAAATTAGACTTGTGTGTTATTCAGGAGTTACCAGAGCTATGAGAAGCGCTACCCGGTTGAATCATGGGCGTTCTACGCTACTACTCTTGTTTTCATATGAATTCTCTTATGGCGATTGTCTCATAGACTTTACTCAGAAATATGTTCTCTTCCTTTCCAGTTTTAGAGCATAAACATCAATGTTGGAAAAAGGTTTGCTTGAGTTTCTAATTGTGTCACCACAATGAATATAAAACCCTTTGGTACTTCTGGAGTAAGTGTAATGTAAGATTTTATGTGATGATCACAGCTTTCTGACATTTAATGCCAGCCAGTGGTAAATACAGTAGTGTGGCTTTAAATCAACGTTTGTTCTTTTATTCATGATTTGTGATGTCAATCATAATTACCAAGGATTCTTGTTAAAATATAGAGCATACATGTGATTATGTTATTACACTTGAATATCTTCAAACTGGCAACACAAACTGCCTTTCTTTTTATAGAACACATCAAAGCTATTTAGCCAGCAAGAGAGGCGGAAGAGGCTGTAGAAAGGCTTTATGATCTCATATGATTGTGTTATATCACAAATGGTGATTTTCAAAATTTCTGACATCTTGCGCATACCACCTTTTTGAACATTTACACAAAGTATCAAATCAATTATCTTCAAATTGGCAACTCCTGCCTTCATCTCCTGGAACCAATTGATGCTTTTCTAGCCATCAGTAGAGACAGTAGAAAGGTTTATGAGCTCATCAGATCGTGTTTTGTAATGATTCTTAAATTTTCTGATGTGTATTCATATCAATTGTACAGTATAGAGCATTTTTACCTGATATTGTACACATACTACCTTCTGACACCACTGCCCTGCCCTCCGGTCGTGCCCCTTCTAGCCAGTAATCGAGGCTGTAGCATGGGACCTGTTACCCATAGTTACTCCACACGTCAGCAACACCGAGACCAACCATGACGTCTACCAGGACTCACTGCTCATCCTCAACCTCATAGCAGAGGTAAGAATAAGCCAAAGCAATATAAATCAGTGAAAAAATAACACAGGGTAAAGATTCACAAAAGTCACAAATTATGTTGATGCTTTTTTGTTCATACAACTGATTCCGTAAAGATCCATCAACCTCTTTGTTTGTTTTAAGGCTTAGATATGCTGAGAGAAAAACCCTTACTTTACATTAAATTCTTTAGATGAATCCTCCTACCGAAAAATAGATATATGCCAAATATTCATTGTTCCTCAATTTAGAATGCTCAAAGATTAAGTGAGGATCTGGCACGAAAAAAACTTCACACATCTCGATTCTAGGTTATGAATATATTTTTTTACAAATTCTGTCTGAATGAAGGAATATCCTTTTCCTGCTGATATGCAATGATTTAAATTTCTCAGATAGGGAAACCCAAAGAATTGATTCTTGGGTTTTTGGAGCAGCTGGATCGTTTTCTCGATGACACCTCCTACAGAACTCTGCTGAAACCATTAGTAACTGGTAAGCATTCCTTCCTAGTAAGTTTTGTACCATACAATTATTTTTTTTTCTGTAAATGAATAGAGGGGACTGAAAAATTGACTTTGATACAGATAGAACAATAAGAAGAAAAGCAAAGGTTTGAGATAAACTGAGATAAGATATAACATTTACAAAGAAATTTTTAGGCATACACCCAGTAGTAAGGATAGTGTGCTCCATCCTGTAAATGAACAAAAAAATGAACGAAAAATGAACAAAAAAATGAACGAAAAAGAATGAGTGAAAAAATAAACTAAAAAATTTTCCCCAGAAAGCCCTTTCACTAGATATTAGATGTTCTTTATTTTTTAAAATCATTTTCTCTGAATTCTGATCAATAACGGTCTTATGGTCCTCAATAATGTACTGTATGGTAGTTTAATTGTTCTTATGTATCCATAGCATTATTTGTCTACTTTGGATTAACAGAGCAAGATTACGGAGGAAATCGTTAAGGTTTTTAAACATAAATATCTTTCTTCTGATACATCATATTTTGCTAATGTGCTAGCTAATCTATTTTGTCTGATTTCATTCAATTCAACCAATCACCAGGGTCTCATTTCCCTTTAAGCTGGTATATTTGACCGTTCCTTTCAGTTTTGATGCGGTTTGGTCTTACTAAAAGTTACCACCTGAACCAGACATTTGTGCTGCTACACACGCATCTCCTGACTTGCAAGGTACAGAAGACCTGTTTCTTCCTCTTCCTTACCATTACTCTCTTCTCCCATCATGCAATTTTAGTATTGATTAAAAAAGTTGAACTATCATTTTTGATTGATTGATTGATTAAATAGTTTATTTCAACACAGTAAAAGTCACATGTGGGTTAGGTAGCACTCTCATACTGTAACAAGTTATAAAAAGAATGTGTAAAATGAAGACCTACACTCCAGCTGAAAGGAATATAGGGAAAGGGAAAGGGAAGAAAGGGAAGGATCCGCAGTTTTAAACCTCAGTAATATTTTGTCCAGTTCACCATTAAGCACGATGCTTTTACCTGAAAAGAATCAAGTTTCATGCTGAACTGGACAAAATATACCGTGGTTTAAAACTGCGACTCCTCCCCTTTCTTCCCTTTCCCTTTCCCTATGCCAATTCCTTTGAGCTATAGTGTACACATCACTAATGTAAGAATAGAGAGGTATAAATCTACTCGATAAATCATAACAATATGGCTTCTTTGTTTTTTAGACATCGGACTCTTTTAATCTCTAGATGTGAAAATGTATTTATACCAATTTTATTACGTGTCCTTTTCCTGTATCCCATCCCTCCCTGCACCCAACGGATGTATGTCTACAGCTTATATAAGTTGAGCCCTGTTACAGACTGTAATGCTTTTTTTTTGTATATTACGTCTGTTGTGTGCAATGGAAGTGTTTGTAAATCTATCTGTTCAGTTTTGTTGTTTAAGTTGTGATGTTAATGGCACTCTTCAATCTCATAAGATTATTTGGACCAGATCATTCATTGTACAGCATGGGTACTCTCTTGGCTTCCTTGGTTATTCACGTAGGTCGTTCGTTAATTCACCTCTTTATTTTGATGTGTGCATGTGTATAAATCTTGCTCCTCAAATTGGCCACTGCTAGTTGCCGAGTGGGGATGGTCTGGATGAGAAGCAGAGAAGACTGCTACTGGAGGATCCGGCAGTGCTCCGCCTAGGTAGCAACCTGACCGCAGTGCTAGACTTCCTTGGTCCATTTGTCTTTGAGACGGAGCAGGCCCTCTATGGCAGCATCAAGCCACTGAAATTACTGGTAAGCTCTTTTCTGCTTAAAGGGTTAGATCACCCTGAAATTAATTTGGTGTCAGTAAAAGAAGACACATGAAAGAAACATATTAGTGAAGGTTTGACGAAAATCCATCAAAAGGATAAGAAAGTGATGGTCTTTTAACGGCTTGATATTTTGATGTCAAGTGCGAGGTGCTCTCCCATATGTTGTGTAAATTTTGTTGTTGAAAATGTGCATTTTGTCAAAAACATATATGTATCCTTTCACCTGTGCATTTGATATGTCATAAGAAATATGTTTTTACACACATACCTGTATGAAGGAAAAAATTATTGTCGAAAACAGAAAAAGAGTAATTTATGGAATTATTCTGTATATAACATATGGGAGAGCACCTCACATGTGACGTTACAAAATTGAGATTTCAAAAGATAACTTTCTTATCCTTTGACGGATTTTTGTCTCACCTGAACAAAGTTCGGCAGAGACCTAGCAATCACTTTTCCTGTTAGTGTGTTGGTCTGTTGGTCTGTTGGTCTGTTACAAAAATGTTAAAGTTTTTGTTTAACTTGCTGTCATGATGATGGGGTCAAAGGTCATCTAGGGGTCAAAAGGTCAAATGATATGAGGCCGTTTGCATCATTTTTCTCAAAGTTTTTGTTTAACTTACTCTCATTTCTTTATTTATGCATCAATTGTGATCACAGTTGGAACAAATGATCCTTGGGTAATACCACATATGTCTTTATGAGAATGACGGGGTCAAAGGTCATCTAGGGGTCAAAAGGTCAAATGATATGAGGCCATGTCCATCATTTTTTATATTTTTTTCCTACCTAAAGGACGTTTCTTTATTTCACGTCAGATCAAAATTGACACAGATGTGCAGGAGCTTGTAATCTCACCTGAATGAAGTTCAGATGAAACCTAGTAATCACTTTATTTCCTGTTGGTCAGTTGGTATGTTAGTCTCTTACAAAAATGTTAAAGTTTTGTTGATCTTGCTTTCATTTTTTTATTTCTGCATCATTTGTGTACATACTTGGTACAAATGATCCTTGCGTAATACCACATGTGTGTTGATGAGGATGATGAGGTCAAAGGTCATCTCGAGACTATTTTAAATATCTGAAAAACAACTTGGCATTGGTTATCGATTGCGAAATCAGGCGAGACTTGTGGTTCACGAACCACCTTGTATTGAAACCAACTTGTTTTCAGGGTGAATTCTCCCTTTAATAAAGATCATATTTATCCAGGGTAGCTTCATAGCGTGCACTGTTGTATCGTGAGGGCCCTGCATTATTTTCACTCTTTCACTGGATGCTAGGATCGTCCTGTTTATAGGATGCACTGAGCATTGTCTTGATATGCCGTTGCTCACGGTTAGATTTTCAGACTTGATGAACCCTGGAGCACTTAGGATGTCAACATTTTGAACTGCAGTAACCAAAGGGGTGTTGCTTAATTGTACCCCTTAAGGACTTTGAAGTTTATTCATAACTTGTCATCTATTGTCAGTATAGCAGATTATGTGGGAGTTGCGCTGCTGACTAACTCAGTGGCGGGCTCAGTAGAGAATGGGTTAAAAGCCACATGCACAAAGACAAAAGACTTGGAGGGTAGGGATGGGTGAGGGAAGGGGTCGTCTTGCTTTTCATTCCTTTCTTAATTGGGTATTCTTTACGTAACCCTTCCTTTGCTTTTCATCTTCATCGAAGTGTAATATATTGTATTGCAAGAGGACTTTTAGATGCTATATTATTCTTTTTTCAACTTTCACTCTAATTGCAAGAACCATTGCTTCTTTTCTTGCAGGAATTGGCAGAAGTAAACAATGCGAAAACGGAAATAAGTAAATTGTAAGTGGATGACCCTTTCTTTCCTTTTCCTTTCCCTATGCCGATTCCTTTGAGCTGGAATGTACATACATACATATAAATGTACATACATATTTATATTGATCAAATTATATAAAGATCAGAGATGTAGTTTGAAGGATTTTATTGCAATAGAATTGCATTATTCTTGTTCTTTTTTGTAGGCACTAATAATTCTTGCTGCAAGGAAGCATGTTACAATTACTTAAAGCCCCAAACAGAAATTAAATAGTTTAATTATTTCTCTCTGTGTATATAGAACTTGTGGCTCTGATTTATTATAACATTTTTGTTATGCTTACAAAGCTATGCAAGTCTTTCAAACAATACATTTCTTATAACTCCAAAGCTTGTCCAAAATTTGTCTGACTAGCATCAACTAAGATATTCAAAGTGCATTCCACCCAGCAAAACTAAATCAGGTGAATGTACTAACACGTTTCTATCCGTAAATAGGAGTTTATGTTGGGGGAAAGTTTGATCATGTTTAGTACATTATGGAAACGGTTTATAGAGCAATCAACCTCACTTTTTCTACTTGTTGTTGGCCCTTCCAGCTTGGTGAGAGTTCTGGACTACCCTTTGTCCATGATGGATCTGACTTGGGAGGAGCAGACAGAAGACGCAGACTGCCGCAGACACAAGACAGACTTTAGACTCTGTGCTGAGCAGGCTGTGGTAAGGATGGGCACCACATGTACTGGAATGCAGCAGGCTCATCACAATGAGATATGTTCATGTGGGCATCTCATTGGCCTGGTTTTGAATTGATTTTTTTTTTTAAATCTTTACTAATATAACTTCAAATCATGCTTGAAGCATTTAAGTCTAAACATAAATTGTTTTTGTAATATTCTGTTTGGTGTTCTTCACAGACATACCTGGCGAGGTTACGCTACAGCTTTGACCAGCTGCTGTGCTACGCCCGGGACCACTCCCTCCCTATCACCCCTGCCTCGGGGGACGATGATGTGGGGGAAGAAGACCCTGGCCCGGGGGACATCAAGGGGCTCCCAGCAAAGGGGGTGGGGTGCTTGGTGTATCTGGTCCTGGTGGAGGGGTTGTTTGATGACAGGCTACCCACAGTGTACAGGTGAGATCTACCAGGTCTCTCTAGGAGTGAGTTGGGATGAGGAGTAATGGGTGGGTGGGTGGGAGGGGTGCACAAGTACCCCTTATACAGGGGACCCCGCCAAGGGTGGGGGGTGCTTGGTGTATCTGGTCCTGGGGAGGGGTTGTTCATGAGCCCAAAGTGTACAGATGAGATCTACCATGTCTCTTTACGAGTAAGTGGTGATGAGGAGGAAGGGGCGGAAGGGGGGGGGGGGCACAAGTGTCACCATATAAAGGAGCTTCTGGTGAAGGGGGTGGGGTGCTTGGTGCACAGTATCTGGTCCTGGGGGAGGGGTTGTTTGATGTTGTTTTTTTGTGATTTACCACAGTTATGGATATATTAGGGGGCATCCTCCCTAGGGAGTGGGGTGGCCTTGTAAAAGTTTGCCTTCAATTCTTCAATCCAAACTGAAAATAGAGTCACTTTAACATTTTTTCCATTAACTAGTCATGTGGCAGAGGAAAACAAAAATCACGAATGCTTAGTCTATTGCAACCTGACCCCTTTCTTGAATAGTTTGGATAAACATGCACAATTTGACAGGAAATTTTGAATGATGGCTGTTTTAATTTGTTTTTATTGTGGTTTAGTTGCATCTATAGGGCAGTGGCTTGTTTCACATTTAGAATGTTAAAGTAATTCTGCTTTGCATGCTTTCACGCTCTCTTTTAATCTCCTCTCTCTCCCTCTCTCCTCTTGTATCTCTCCTCTCCTTCTTTCTCTCCCTCTCCCTCCTTCTCTCTTTCTCCTTGTCCATGATCTCAGCTCCTCTTATCTTCTGGAGCTGACCAGTGTATACATAGCAGCACTCTTGAGGAAAGCGCAGGAGGACTCTGTCTACAAAGGACTGGTAAGAAGGAGTTTAATTCTCAACCTTCACCACCATCTGTTTGGTATGGAAACCCAGACAACTTGACAGAGTTTATGCAATATTTACAAAATATTGAAGAGACGATATTGAATTCTTGACTAAGTCAATAAATCGTGAAGGCTCAATACGACTTCAAATATCGTGGATATTCAAAATTTAGACATTTCATTTTGACAATGATACAATAAAAGGCAAAGGAAAGCATTGTGAAAAAACAAAACCTAACAGAACAAGTGCACAACGGCAGAAGCGCAAATGCTGGCTTGGTGACAAGCTCAAATAAGCCGACGGAAGCGCAAGGCACTGTTGGTGCTTCTCTGGGCTTTTTTCCCAAAATTGCCGCTTACTATCATCAAATGCTGCGCTGATCATAGCTACAGTTTTCTATTACTTGCCGTGACAAAAGCATTTTTTTTTTTTTTTTGCAATTGTTTTTTTTTCATAATCACTTATAAATTGTGCATATTCGAAAGCTGCGCATAGAAATAGAAGATATTCTGCCGTATGATGATAAGTATTAATCATTTGACCTGATTTATTCACCATACAATATATCAATTTATCAGCAATGTTTGAGTGACGATAATCACCCAATGCACAAAGGCAATATTGTGCAGCACTTCTTGACACCAAACACACTTTCGTTCCTACAACACCTCATCATGACCTAGGCAAAACCTACCCTCCTGGAAAGGGATATCAATGCAATTTTGCAACATATTTGACTTGGGAGGGGGGGGGGGAGGATAATAAGCAAAACTACCTTAGTCATGTAACAAAACAATGCAGTGCAGTCTTCTTATACATAATTATATGAAAGACATGGACATGTGAAAGGATAGTAAATTACACTTCTCCAAACAACAAACGTGCTTCCTTTATAAAGTAATATGCCAATTTTAGCTTATATCTCCCTGTTTCTCTCTTTCTCTCGACGGAATTTGTTCCTCAGACTCTTCTATCATTTTTGTTGGAGGGTATTGATGATATGTTGTTGCATCACAGTCTCCTTGACAACACATTCTATGAGGACCTGCCTCAGATGCTGTCAGTTGTCATGGTCATGAGTCCTCTGCACATCATTGTAAGTATCAACTTCAATGGAATGCAAGTTAGAAACAATCTCCCTTTTTTGCTCTTCATACCTTGTTGTTGTTGGTGATGATGTTTTTATAGATTATTATTATTACTTTTTCTTCATTTCTTTAAATTTTTGTTTGTTAGATTGTATTTATTTATTTCTTGGGGGGGGGGGGAGGGGGGGGGAGTCCCCACACTACACACTTTCTCAATACATTTTCTCAATAAGTAGCCCTTTCGCTCCACGATTATGAAGATGTTGCAAATTGCTTTAGATGGATATCCCAAGGCCCCGTAATGTACCTGAAATTATGACAATGATACCTTATATATTAGACCTTGCATGTACATGTAATATGCAGTGTGCAGGACTAACCTGTGCAGGACTTGATCTGCTTCCCTCACCTCTGAGTAGTTGTCATACATTTCCTTGCTCTTTTTAAAAATGTCATTTCATGTTTCTTCAACAGAGGCAGAGGGCCTTGATGGTTTTCCCCATCTTCATCCGGAAGTTTGACTGGAAGGGTCGCTATAGGTTACTGAGAGTACTCCTCAAGAATACTGTCCATGCTGGGGTCTGTGGTATGGTCATTGGGATGGTCAAAGACTATGTCCTCCACAGCTTGCAGGTGAGATAGGTATATAGATGAATGGATGGATGGATGGAAAGATAGATGAACGGATGGATGGATGGGAACATATATGACTACATAGGTAAATGAATTGTGTTACAATCAATTCACGCCAGAAAGGATCGCACAAAATGATACCAATATTTAATTTATGTGTTTTTATACCTCCGCCACGTATTGAGATAGATATATGGATGGATAGATGGAAGGATAGATGAACGGATGGATGGATGGGAACATATATGACTACATAGATAGAGGAATTGTGTTACAATCAATTCACGCCAGAAAGGATCGCACAAAAGGATACCAATATTTAATTTTATGCCTTCGGCATGAAGTGGCCAGAGGCATTATGTTTTCGGGTTGTCCGTCCGTCCGTCCGTCCCGAATCCATTTAGGCAATATCTTGAGAAACATTAAGCAGATTTGCTTCAAAAAAACTTGGTATATGTGTGTATTGCATAAAACCATTGAAGTGTGTAAAATTGGGGTCAAATCTGATTGAGGTCAAAGGTCAATGATCTTTGTGAAAAATTGCCCAAAATTGACCTTTTTCACATTAAATCCAAATCCAAGGTTACAATTCTCATCAAACATGGTACAAAGATGGATCACTACTTGGATGTACACTGGTGACATTTTGTTTAAAATTCCTGAAAGGTCAGAGGTCAAAGGTCAATGAATTTTGTTAAAAATTGCAAAATTTTGACCTTTTTCACAATAAATTTAAGTCTAAGGATGCAGTTCATATTAAACATGGTACACAGATGGACCACTACTTAGGGATAGACTGGTGAAATTTTTGGTAAAATTCCTGAAAGATCAGAGGTCAAAGGTCAATGAACTTTGCCAAACTTGGCTAAAAATTGCCCCTAACTTAATATTTTTCACAATAAATCCAAATCCAATAGCGCATTTCCAACCAAACATGGTGCAAAGATGGATCACTACTTGGGGCTAGACTAGTGACATTTTTGGTGAAATTGCTGAAAGGTCAATGAACTTTGCCAAGAATTACCTAAAAATTGCCCCAAAGTGATATTTTTCAAAATAAATCCAAATCCAATGGTGCATTACCAACCAAACATGGTGCAAAGATGGGTTGCTACTTGGGGGTAGACTGATGATATTTTTGGTGAAATTTCTCAAAGGTCAGAGGTCAAAGGTCAACGAACTTTGCCAAAATTGGCTATTTTCACATTGAATCCAAATCTAATGATTCAATTAAAAAAAAACATGGTACAGAGATGTGTCACTTCATGGAGGTAGATTGGTGAAAGTTTGGGTAAAATTCCAGAAAGGTCAGAGGTCAAAGATTTATGAACTTTGCCAAATTTTGCTGAAAATTGCCCCCAAATTGATATTTTTCACAATAAATCCCAATCCAATTATGCATTTCAAGAAAACATGGTACATAGATGAATCACAAGGATACAAGGATGGATTTAGAAAGACTGGTTAGATTGGAAGTCAAAGAAGTAAGAGGTCAAAGGTCAAATGAACATTGCCAAACTTTGCTAAACATGGAAAAGCAGAATATATTTTCATTTCACATAGGAATTCACTGGAACATTCCCAACCAAACAAACAGATTTTTTTAGAATAATCTGAATAGAGCTAGCAAAGAGGCATATTTATCGACTGCATGGCAGTCGAATTGCTCTAGTTATTATATGGGGTATTTCCCCTTTAAAATCATACAGTCAAGCTTGTACAATTGTTTTATCACTTACTCTATGTATTGTGTACATGAAAAATTTAGCTTACAATGCTGGATGATACTGTTGTTGAATGAATCCCCGGCTCCCGTTGATGGTCCAGTTGATAATCCGATCCCGTATTCCCAAATTATGATCGCAATGTTGATCCCAATGTTGTACGCTGAAGAGCAGGTATTCCAGATATTCAAGTCCAAATAGATGATCCAAGATGGTCAGATATCAATCCACAGAGTGTAAGGTTTTCACAGGCAGGATCTCTTAAGCACTATTTAACAGGCAGGTAATTATCCATGCAGAGAAAATCCTTGTATAAATCCACAGGTGTGTATCGAGGCAAGGTCACAACAAACTCTAATTGCAGGTTACTACTAACACAGGTGACTGGAGCAAGATGATATAAAAACTCTGAACTCATGTCCCCAAACCGCTCATATATATATATATTACCATTTGTACATTCTGGAAAATTTTATCATCTGTGCTTTGAGAAAACTTTTGGTACATCTACAATGTTCTATTCATGCTTGCAAACAGTAAACAGAGTGACCTGACCCAGATTTCATTGGTGAGTCAGCACTGGCCCAAAAGGTTACTGAACTCTACAGGCAGCTCCAGCCAGTGCCTCCTTTATTATGCTAATTAACCCCCAGCTAGGTGTAACATTCTTTTATGTAAATAACACCTGGCCCAGATTGCTCTCCCACATTCCAGAATCTTCCAGGCAGTACACATTGCGCAATGTTGATTTCACCAATTAGGAATTTCACAACCACATAGACTGCATCTCATTTAATGGCTACATATATAACTTATACAAATTTATAACAATTGGGCCTGCAGTATGATCATTGGGATGTTTAAAGACTGTTTCCTCAACATCTTGCAGGTGAGATAGTTAGAAATATGGATGGGTGAATAGATGGAAAGAAAGATAGATGGATCAAATCTGTGATATGGTCATTGGGATGGTCAAAGAGTGTGTCCATAACAGCTTGCAGGTGAGATAGACAGATAGAATTATGGATGGATGGATGGATTGAAACAGATAGATGGATGGATTGGGTCTGTATTATGATCGTGGGATGATCAAAGACTATGTCCTCAACAGCTTCCAAGTGAAATCAATGGAAAGAGAGGTGGATGGGATACCTGTATAGATGAATAATTAGCTGGCATATCAAACTACCTACAAACTAAGCTCAAATAAGTTGGAATAACCACAGTTCAAATTACTGAATCCCTTGGCATCAAAATTTCCTAGTTCTCATTTTGTAGAGCCATCATCCTGTAACCTTTATATTTAATTCCTTATGTTTTCTCTTCTTTTTCTCTCTTTGAGGTACCGTATTTCATTTTTCATCACTCAGTTTTTGTACATTCATTCACAAATCACATTTAATGAATATTGTGTCGTGTGTGTGTGTATGTAGCATCATGACAATGAGTGGTTCATTGGGCAGCGACTTGCAGACCTCTTCCCTCTCATCTTCACATTGCCCCACGGAGTAGAGACCGACCTCTTAGAGCTGTCAGACAAGTAAGTCTCCGATCTGTGGGTGTCACCTTTTGTGCCATGATTCATTGATTGTTTCTGCCCTCTGTAAACTTTCTATTGCAGCATAATGAATTAAATTATATTATATGAGCAGCTTCTTTCAGTCTATGATGCTAATCAGTCAATCTTGTATTCATATCTATAACAAATAATCAGTCAGTCGATTATTGTTGTACCCTAGTTCAGGCAGGGGCAGGGGGCATTATGGCCCCCTACTGTTCATTTCATGTGATCATTCTGAAACACAAAATTGTAAAGTGGCAAAATGTCAGGACCTTTTTCTTTGTAGTCTCGTGTAACTTTTGAGACCAAAATTGCGATGTTTTTTTTTTCAAGATGATGTCATCCTAAATTTGGCTCATTTTGTGATTTTGTATTCAAACCCAATGGAAATTGTTTTCATACTTTTCCTCCGTACCTGAATATTTTTCTTTCTCATCACTTCAATTGATTGATGTTGGCCTTTTCATGGATTGACAATGGTGTGTTATAAATTCCAGTAGAATAAACAACAACAAACACAAGTGAAAAAACCCAAAGAAATAGGTAGACTCCAAATATAGGGTTAATCCATGATATTGATGGACGCTCCTTCTTGGCACAGGGTGATGGCTGCCTTGAACCTGCTGCGGTTCCTACTCCTGCGGGACCCAGTCTCCACAAACGAGACTAGCGCCTGGTCCCATGTGAATGAGATCCAGGCCAAGTTCTTGGACCAGCTGCAGACAGGCCTAGACCTCTCCATGGCCCACTACCAGCGCAGGATCACGCTTCTGCTGGAGGACCAGAAACAGAAGAAGAGGAGTGAGTTGTTCTGTAACAAAAAATGACATAAGCGCCAATGTTGCATGTAGGTTTTCAATTATTTTATTACCATCAATGGTATTTACCATGGTAACAGGTGGAAAAATGAAAGCTTATTGGCTGTTGCTTTGGTAGTTACCATTGATGGTAAGGTACAATAAGTGAAAACCTCTATGCAACATGGCCATGGTCTTGGAACAATTCAGCCCCTCCAATGCTAAAAAGAATGCCTGAGAAGAACAAGAGATCCTGTCACATAAAATATCCTCTAAGGATTGAACTACTTTCCATTGATTCCATACACTTATGGTTAAGAGATGCTTTATAAGAAAGTCAAAAAGAAGCTGTGATTGACAGGTTTTGAGGGACTGGATAGACCCGTTGCTGAGTATGTTCGGCAGGGCCCAAGTTCTCAAGTTTTTACTTATTTGAGGTCCAAATTATGCCATTTTTTATGATTATATGATTATGATAATACAATCCTTCTAAAGAAAATTGTGATAATAACATTGAATGCATTTGAAAGTGCCCCATGATTAGCAGTGCCTTCTTCTCTTTCAATATTTTACTTCTTGGGGTCCAAACTACATGTTCTTCTTCATACATGATATTATTTTACTTTCTTTCACAAAAATAGTTCAAAAGTAAATTGAATTTGAATTTCTTTCAATAATGAATGAAATACATCAGGTTTAGCAGTGCTTGACATTATTTTGTTCTCTTGTTGTGTAGACAAGGCGCCAGGTCCATCCACCACGCTGACTGTAGCTGGCCACCAGTTGCCTGCCATGCCACCACTGCAGCAGATGCAGGTAGGCCAGCAGGGTTAACTTCCTTTACCCCAGAGGGACAATGCTCTATGTATGACTGGTGCGCAAATGACACATGGGGATCAGAAAGACTTAACATGGAATAAAACACTGAACAAAACAAGATGACAATGAAAGTGTAAAAAAATAACCATAAATGCAGCAGTAGTTACAATTTTAGAAAAAATGGGAATAACTCACTGGAAATCATGGATTTTTGTTAACAAAAAATGGTATCGCATGATACCCTAAAAGAATTTGGCCCATTGAGTCAGGTACTGTGAATTGGTACTTTTATTCAAAGCAACTTCTTATTGTCCTTTGTTGCTCCTTAGGATGGCCTACAAATGCTGTCAATGCATGCTTATGTCTGTTCACATAAATGCTGTACTCGCGATAACAACCACAGTATTCTACTTTTGACATTATTTCCAACTAATGGCTTGACTTTCATATTAAAAATTACGGAAATGTTTTTAAACAATTACATGTTGACTACATTCCAGCTCATAGTTCACTGTTTCATGTTTATGGATGTTTTGTGTTACTCGTCATATTGAAAAAGTGCTGCTTTAGTCTTCTCCAGGCAAATTGACAATACTTAGCCTGGCATGCAAAACACAGAAAGTATGCAGTATCTGTGCCAAAATGGGGGCATTTCAAATTAATTTCATCACCAATTGAGTTCTTGACTCGATTTTGTATCCATACCCATAGGTGCTGAGATCAGCATGTTCCACATATGAGCTGATGCAGAGCATTGTGGGTCGTGTGCGGGATATCCTAGCAACCGTGCAGAGGTCATCAGCGGAGGAGTCAGAGGTCAAAAGCGATGACTTGAGCTGATAACAGACATATTCTTATTTTCTTTTTTAAATACAACTTTGTTTACCTTTATTTATTTCCAGCGGGTTATGGTTCATTATGTGGGGAACAGCTGTTCATTTTTTATTGTCATTTTGAATCTGACTCGCACGCAATTTGATCTCTTGACAGGGAATGTAGACTTGAGAATAGCAATGGGCTAAGTGTATGAAATGGCCGGTGAGAGAAAATAAAGCGATAACTGCCATAGCCACAAAGCACCTATTTTATCTTGGATTGGAGGTGGCACATAAATATTCATTTAGAGCAACTCTTGTACAGATCAGATATGATTTATAATTGTGTTTGAAAAAAAACCTGTCCAAGAAATTGTTGACCAATCAAAGCAGGGATAACTCTGATCATCATGTTGTAAAAAATGACTGGAATAATGAAAAAAACCTACAACCCTAAAACCCTACAAAATGTGAATGAAGACTTGCGCTTCCGGTTACGCTGCAGGTCAGTTCATTTTCATTTTAGTTTTGAGCCGAGTGCCATGATCAAAAACTAGTGAACATTGCTGTAAAGCTACCTAGCATCTGTAATTTGATTAGAAACTTCTGTGATTGAACAGAATGCATATAATGCAATGGTGGCCTCTTATTGATGCATTATTGTTGCAATGGCTTCCATTGGTCGAGCAAACATACCTAAATGATCAAGAATGCACAGGAAAGAGTTGATATTAGACAAAGTAGTTGCAGAAAAAGAGGCATTAACTTGTCTGGATTAATCAGTAATGCACTGGTAATAACTGTTTTCTAAACATGTGTATGCGTCCTTTTATCCATTCTGTGTCGCAAATTGCTTCAAAAGCATTATTTTGAGGTGGTAAATGAACATTCTTAAGAAAAGTGATCAAAAGTAAAGCTTTTGCAGATGTATTACTTATTTATTCCAAATTATGTTAAACATTGTATAAACCACAAAAACAACATGGAGGTCCTGTTTGTGAAATATGAAACTTGATAGAGATATAGAATTGATGTAATGCATGATGGTCTTCCTCCCAGCCTCTGATGTAGGTGTTTGAAAGAAATACAAGAGAGAGAAAGAGAGAGAGAGAGAGAAATGAATTTGGGATTCTACAATATTGACTATTTGCCCTTTTACATGTGTTGTACATGTATCTTATCACAGAGTTGACAATAATTCTAATTGCGAATAGCATTCAACTACTTGAGTTGCTTCGATTATAATGTCCTAAATCAAATTGTCAGCACTAGAGTTGGCAGGTAGTAGACTATATTTGTGGACACTGTATAATAGGATAATGTGAAATGTTTTTTATGCCTCCGCCACGAAGTGGCCGGAGGCATTATGTTTTCGGGTTGTCCGTCCGTCCCTCCGTCTGTACGTACGTCCGTCCGTCCGTCCGTCTGTCCGTCCGTCCGTACGTCCGTCCCGAATCCGTTTCGGCAATATCTTGAGAACCGTGAACCAGATTTGCTTCAAACTTGGTACATGTGTGTATTGCATAAAACCAATTAAGTGTGTAAAATTTGGGTCAAATCTGATTGAGGTCAAAGGTCAAAGGTCATTGAACATTGTAAAAAATTGCCCAAAACTGACCTTTTTCACATTAAATCTAAATCCAAGGATAGAATTCTCATCAAACATGGTACAAAGAGGGATCACTACTTGGCGGTAGACTGGTGACACTTTGGGTAAAATTCCTGAAAGGTTAGAGGTCAAAGGTCAATGAACTTTGTGAAAAATTGCAAAAATTTGACCTTTTTCACAATAAATCCAAGTCCGAGGATGTAGTTCTCATTAAACATGGTACACGGATGGATCACTACTTGGGGATAGACTGATGAAATTTTTGGTAAAATTCCTGAAAGGTCAGAGGTCAAAGGTCAATGAACTTTGCCAAAATTGGCTAAAAACTCCCCCAAACTTTATATTTTTCACAATAAATCCAAATCCAATGGTACATAACCAACTAAACATGGTGCAAAGATGGATCACTACTTATGGCTAAACTGGTGACATTTTTGGTGAAATTTCTTAAAGGTCAAAGGTCAACACACTTTGCCAAAATTGGCTATTTTTCACAATAAATCCAAATCCAATGGTACATTACCAAATGAACATGGTGCAAAGATGGATTACTACTTGGGGGTAGACTGATAACATTTTTTGTGAAATTTCTCAAAGATCAGAGGTCAAGGGTCGATGCACTTTGCCAAAATTGGCTATTTTTCGCATTGAATCCAAATCGAATGATTCAATTCAAACAAACATGGTACAGAGATGTGTCACTTCATGAAGGTAGACTGGTGAAAGTTTGGGTAAAATTCCTGAAAGGTCAGAGGTCAAAGGTTTATGAATTGTCCCCAAATTGATACTTCTCACAATCAATTCCAGTCCAATTATGCATTTCAAGAAAACATGGTACAAGAATCACAAGGATACAAGGATGGATTTAGACAGACTGGTTAGATTGGAAGTCAAAGAAGTAAGAGATCAAAGGTCAAATGAACATTGCCAAACTTCGCTAAACATGGAAAAACAGAAGAAATGGCATTTTCATTTCACATAGGAATTCACTTGAACATTCCCAACCAAACAAAGAGATTTTCTGAAAATAATCTAAATAGAGCTAGCAAAGAGGCGGAGGCATATTTATCGACTGCGTGGCAGTCGAATTGCTCTAGTTTATGAGTGTCATGTTCAATAATGTCAAACAGTAAAGTACATCCACAAATACATGTATGAGTAAAATAGTAAAAAAAAAAAACAAAATTGGTTTTCTTTCATAGTGACTGTTTGATTGCAGTTTGATTATGTGAAGATGTAATTTCAAAATAAACACTGAATATCATATTTGTACATGTATGATAATCTATAAGAGCGCTTCATTTCCAGTCAACAGGGTACAGGTGTACTTTCAAATTTATTATTCTGCCTTTGATGAAATCAACTTCATGCCTCGGCCACAAAGTGGCCGGAGGCATTATGTTTTCGGGTTGTCCGTCCGTCCGTCCCGAATCCATGTAGGCAATATCTTGAGAACCGTTAAATAGATTTGTTTCAAATTTGGTACATGTGTGTATTGCACAAAACCAATGAAATGTGTAAAATAGGGGTTCAAATTTGATTGAGGTCAAAGGTCAATGAACTTTGCCAAAATTGGCTAGAAATTGCCTCAAACTTTAAAATTTTCACAATAAATCCAAATCCAAAGGTGCACTGCAGTTCCAACCAAACATTGAAACGATGGACCACTTGGGGGTAGACTGGTGACATTTTTGGTGTAATTGCTGAAAGATCAGAGATCAAAGTTCAATGAACTTTGCCAAAATTGATATTTCTCAATAAACCCGAATCCAAATCTAATGGTGCAATTCTACCCAAACATGGTACAGAGATATATCACTTCATGGAGGTAGACTTGTGAAAGTTTGGGTAATACTCCTGAAAGTTCAAAGGTCAATGAACTTTGCCAAAATTTAGCTAGAAATTGCTACCAAAGTGATATTTTTCAAAAAATAACAAAAACCAATGGTGCAATACCAACCAAACATGGTGCAAAGATGTACCACTACTTGGGGGTAGACTGATGACATTTTTGGTGAAATTTCTCAAAGGTTAGAGATCAGAGGTCAATGAACTTTGGCAAATTTGGCTAAAAATTTCCCGCCAAGTTGATATTTTTCACATTGATTCCAAATCTAATAATTAAATTCAAACCAAACATAGTACAGAGATGTATCACTTCATGAAGGTACACTGATGAAGTTTGGGTAAAATTCCTGAAAGGTCAAAGGTCAATGAACTTCATGCAAAATTGGCTAATTTTAAACAAACTTGATATACACCTGTAGATGGATTTAGACAGACTAGGAATGCTAGATTGGAAGTCAAAGAAGTAAGAGGTCAAAGGTCAATGAACATTGCCAAACTTGGCTGAACATGGAGAAGCAGAATTATATTTTCATTTCACATAGGAATTCAATGGTCCATTGCCCACGAAACATACATATTTTTTTAAAAATAAATCTAAAGCTAGCAAAGAGGTGGAGGCATAGTCGAATTGCTCTAGTTCAGTATGCATCTATTGTGTCTATATCCTTAACATCTGCTGTATTTTCTGTAAAAATAAACATGACTAATGCTTTTTGTCTCGCCCACCGGAGGTGAAGGCGAGACTAATACCCCCATTCCACTGACCATCGGAACCTGATCTGACGCCAATCTGATCCCAATTTTGCAAAAATGTCAGCACTCCGATGAGTTCCGATGAAAATTCACCCGACATCCACTTTTTTTGGTCCCTGTTTTCCGTAAAATCCTATCAAGATCCAACATTGATCGGGGTAATCGGATGAAGGACTGGTAGCGGCCCGATGTCTGTCCGCCATTTTCATCGGCAGCGTCCGATTCATTCGAATGTGGTCGGATTGTAATTCGAGGGTGGCCTGACACTAATCTGACACTTCCAACACTCTCCCGACATCAACCCGACAAATCGGTTGCTGTTCGGAGGGTAATCGGACACTGACCCAATACTGGTCGGATTTTCGCCAAAATCGGCAGTCGAGTATAAAAGCAGGCTGCACCTCCTGACAATACTAGACGTGGATCAACTTCTTCGCAACGCTGCAGCCCTGGGCTGGGTTTTTATGCTCCAGCAACAAACTATGCAACAAGACGCAATAGCCCTTCAGGTCCTGAGAAAGAGGCTGAGAAAAAGGCGAAGAAGACCACGTCGTTATTGGGTTCGACCATGGCTGCAAGCTGAGAGAAGGCTGTTATATGGGCACTACACCAGACTCTTGAATGAACTAAGAATGGAGGATACAACGGCATTTTTCAATTTCTTGAGAGTTACGCCAGAATTTTTTGATGAACTACTCCAGAGACTCGCACCAAGACTCACGAAGGACGATACCAATGCCAGGAGAGCCCTTGAACCTGGTCTCAAGTTAGCCTGTACCATAAGGCACCTTGCAGCTGGCGATCGGTATCCGTCACTGTCATACAGTTTCAGGGTTGCTCGAGAAACCATTTGCAAGTTTATCCCCGAAGTCTGTCAAGCCATAGTGGATGAGTATGCTAATGAAGTGATCCAGTGTCCCACCACTGAACAAGAATGGCGTGCAATTGCTGAAGAATACGAGAGGCGTTGGAACGTTCCACATGTAATGGGGGCACTTGATTGCAAGCACGTGGCACTCAGGAAACCAGAGAACTCCGGCAGTCTCTACCATAATTATAAACATTTCTTCTCAGTAGTCCTCATGGCACTTGTTGATGCTAACTACCGGTTCTTGTGGATAGACACAGGTGCTCAAGGACACATGTCTGACGCGCAGATATACAATGCATCTGAGCTCAAAGAGACAGTGGAGAGTGGTCAAATAGGATTCCCCCCACCTGAGCCAATGACCAATGACAACCAGAACATGCCATATTTCATGATCGGGGATCACGCCTTTGCTTTGCGAACCCACATGATGAAGCCCTACTCGAGAAAGAACCTGAATCGTACAGAGCGGATATACAACTATCGCATAATTAGAGCCCGAAGAGTCGTGGAAAATGCCTTAGGAATACTAGCAGCCAGATTCCAGTGTCTTCTAGGAACACTACAGCAACAACCTGATGTTGTGCGTAACATCATAGAAACATGTGTCTGTCTCCACAACCTGATTGGAATACGGCACCCAGCCATGCACCATGGTCAGCTGGATACAGAGGATACCGACCATAACATCATACCAGGAGAATGGAGGAACATGGCTCCCATGCATGAAGTACCAACTCCAAGAGGACCCTTCCGCGACACAGCAGAGGCCAAAGCACAGCGTGAAACCCTAAGACTGTACTTCAACAATCCTCTTGGAGGAGCAGTTCCTTGGCAGGAGAGGATGATTTGAGATAACGGAGTATAAACTTTTGTTACCTGAAGTGGACATAGATAAAGATGACACTTACTATGATTAACTATTTTGTCGACTGCATTTGTTAGAATACTGCAATGGATGTTAAGCCTTGAAATTACTAATTGTCATAATTATTAAGCAATGTTCATGATTTGTCGTCTGAACGGCGACTAATATGTTTGTGTGTAAAAAAAATTCAATCAAAATGCCGTGAGGTTGCATCTGCAAAAAACCTTCTTGATTTTAAACAAGGCATTAGCAATATTGTGTCTCGCCCACTTGCGAAAATAACCAGAAATATCGCGATCTCCGTTGCTACGCAAAAGAAAACTGAAACAAACAAATAAGCAACTTTAAACAGACAACATCAAAATCAGGTGCAAAATAGTGACTTTGAATAAATTTGCATAAATGTGCATGAGTAATGTTTGCCTAAATCTACATCAGTAATGCTCACACATGCTCACACAATTCTGTGCACAAGTTAGGAAGCCTTCACCAAGAGTCTTGCAAGTAAACTTTAATGTATGACCTCAAATGACCTTTGACCTTATCATGTGACCTCTTACAGCACAATAACATGCAGGTGCCCCCAGTGCATCCATCATCCAAGTTTGATTGCCATTGTAGCAACATGTGATGAGTTATGTGTGATAAGAGAGTTTTGCAAGTAAACTTTAACGTATGACCTCAAATGACCTTTGACCTTATCCTGTGACCTCCAACGGTACCATAACATGAAGGTACACCCAGTGCATCTATGACCCAAGTTAGGTTGTAATCCAAGCAACCTATGTGAAGTTATTTGTCAAAAGAGAGTCTTGCAGGTAAACTTTAACGTATGACCTCAAATGACCTTTGACCTTATCCTGTGACCTCCAACAGCACCATAACATGTAGGTACCCCCAGTGCATCTATGACCCAAGTTAGGTTGTAATCCAAGCAACCCATGTGAAGTTATTTGTCAAAAGAGAGTCTTGCAGGTAAACTTTAACGTATGACCTCAAATGACCTTTGACCTTATCCTGTGACCTCCAACGCCACCATCACATGAAGGTACCCCCAGTGCATCTATGACCCAAGTTAGGTTGTAATCCAAGCAACCCATGTGAAGTTATTTGTCAAAAGAGAGTCTTGCAGGTAAACTTTAACGTATGACCTCAAATGACCTTTGACCTTATCCTGTGACCTCCAACGGTACCATAACATGAAGGTACCCCCAGTGCATCTATGAACCAAGTTAGGTTGTAATCCAAGCAACCCATGTGAAGTTATTTGTCAAAAGAGAGTCTTGCAGGTAAACTTTAACGTATGACCTCAAATGACCTTTGACCTTATCCTGTGACCTCCAACGGCACCATAACATGAAGGTACCCCCAGTGCATCTATGACCCAAGTTAGGTTGTAATCCAAGCAACCTATGTGAAGTTATTTGTCAAAAGAGAGTCTTGCAGGTAAACTTTAACGTATGAACTCAAATGACCTTTGACCTTATCCTGTGACCTCCAACGCCACCATAACATGAAGGTACCCCCAGTGCATCTATGACCCAAGTTAGGTTGTAATCCAAGCAACCCATGTGAAGTTATGGATCATAAGAGAGTCTTGCAGGTAAACTTTAACATTTGTGACGGACGACGGACGACGGACGGACGACGGACGGACGACGGACGGACGCCATTTGGATCCCTTAGTCTCGCCTTCACCTCCGGTGGGCGAGACAAAAATCAATCAATAAAAAAAAAACATCAGTTAATGAAAGTGATGTGTTTCTGAGTAACTGAGTTGCCAAAATATTTTGTACTACATTAGAGTTGCATCAAGTATTATTACCAGTTATTGTACTTGGATATGATGTGTTTTTGAATTGCCAAAGAAGCTTGTAGCCAAGGCAATGTATCTAAAAAGGGAGTTGCATAGTGTTCAATAAAGTGAACAATGTAAATTTTCTGAATTGTTATTTCTTGATTCATTCTACGTTCCAAATCTTCAAATTTGAATTTATTAATGGAGTCGAATACAAGTATTCATTTCTTAACCAAAGCATTAAGAGAGAGAGAGAGAGAGATTGGTGGGAAATAATGATTTGTTTCACTCAAGAATGACAAATCATACGCAAGATAATTCTAAACATTCATATGCAACCTGTGCGTACTTTATTCAACAAAAACAATCTTTACAAACATAGCAAAACACAAGTCAATGATAAAAAACTTATAAATGATAAAGGGTCTAACTCCTAAAAACTAAATCAATGAAAACAAAGACCGATTTATGTTCGTTTCCTTCTCAGTATTGTTCTCATGTTTAATCAAAAAAAAAATCTACATCGTCTTCCTGGCTCATTCCTCATTAATGACAAGTCTGATAAACAAAAAAGTCCAAAGCCGGAAAACAAAAACACAATCGCTTTTATTCGTTTCATTTTTTTGCCATCCTTGCTCTGCATTTGGTGACCCTAATCTTCCTGTGAACATTGCTGGGTCTGCTGCTGCTGGGGCGTCTGAGATGAATCATTCAGGCTTGCCAAGAAGCTTGTCATACTAAAGTCACTTGACTCCCTAGAACTTCTGCCTGCTGAGAGAGAAGGGGCGCTGGCGGAGCGTGGCTGCATGGTGGTGTAGGAGGGCGTTGAATGGTCGTTCATCCCAGGTATCACGTTCGCCATGTAGGACTGCTTCATGGAGTGCCAAACGCTGGTGGAAACTGGGTTGGTAGGCCAAAGGTGTGGTGGGGGCTGCCATTCATCTCCGCAGGGGGGTTGACTGACCCCTGAACTTGTACCAGGTCTTGCTATTGGAGGATCCGAGGGAGGTTGCAGTGATGTGTGTCGATGCTGCATGAACAGAGAGTCTTGGCGTCTGGTGCTGGCTTCATCTTGTATGTCAAGGAGGAAGTTGCTCAGCAGTCTGTTTGCCTTCCTATACAAGTCATCAGGGAGTTGCTGCAGCACCGAACCGACGTAGTTAGTGAACTGCTCACGGTCTGGATGCTGTGACTGGGGCCTGTCAAGTGTACGCAACACCTGGGCAGAAAGGGCCATCAGCTGCTCGCTGTTTTGCTGGTTCTTGATAAGATGATCCAGAACATCCGTCTCCTGCTGTCTCGGGGACTTTTGTGGTGCCTTACCCTTGTTGTACCTGCTGCTCCTGGGGAATGGAGTGCTTTCCTTCCTTGCTCCATCTAAAGACTGCTGATTAGTGGTAGCTTCCTCCTGGTTTTCTGGCTGGGCTGGCTCTACCTGTCTTTCCACCCCTCGCACCTGGTCCTCTTCTTCTTCCTCCTCCTCCCAAGGTGCTGGTCCTCTGGCCTCAATACGTTCCTGTAGCTGAAAAGATACAAAGCAAAGAATGTTTTGAGATGAGGAAATGTTAAGATATAAATCCTAGTTAATGTAAAATAATTCAAAATAATTTTTTGTTAAATTTTATTCCATTTTTCGTGATATGATGTATTTCACAATTTTTTTTTTGTTTTTTATGTTGTTGTCAAGTATACTTACACTAACTATGTTCCTCCTTTGCACAACGTACATGTGAGGGGTGAGGAAGTCAAAAAGCTGCAGCAGGCTCTTGTTGGCATCAGTAAGGACCTCAGCTCCAGATCCACTCTTTTGTGCTTTCTTCTTTAGCCGTCCAAGCTTTGTCCTCAGACTCTCGTACCACTGTTGCAGCTCCAACCCCGTCTTGTCCATGGCCTGTCCTTGCTGATCCCACAGACGTGCTCTGGCCTGGGTGTCCCTCCAGAGGTCTCTTGATTTGTTATACAGGCTATCGTTCTCCTTGAGGAATTCAGCTACCTCCACCATTTCGGAAAGGACGACAGGAGGCCTCGGGGCCTTACGCCTTCTCTTTGCAGGGGGCTGGGCATTTTCTCCATCAGTGTCCCTGCCTTTTTCTGTCTCATCTTCATCGTCATCTTCATCTGCAGTAGCAGGAGTAGCAGCTGTGGAGGCAGTGGATGTGGAACCTGCAGTAAAGTGTGTGGCGGTGGTGACGGTGGTGATGGTGGTGGTAGCAGCAGTGCTGCCTGACCTCACGGTGCCTGATAATTTATCATGGAAAAAACAGCTTTACATGACTTAGGCCTACATAAAACTCCATTCCATCTCAAAAATTCTTCAAATATTTAGATAAGAATTGATTACAAATATTTCAAAATTACAATTCAATTCATTATAAAAACATATTGACTTGCTTTTCTCACTTTGATATTCCTAACTCAGCTGTACTTACCAATAACACAATGAGAGTCGTGTGGCTGAGCAGTGATTGGGGCCTGAATAGGCCTATCCTCCGTCTCTGCATCCTCAGGAGAAGGCACAGAGGATTCTTCTGCCACTTGAGATTGTTGTGGAGTGTCGGGAGGTCTCTTCTTAGCCTTCTGTCCTCGAACATTTCTGTTTTTTCTTGGAGCCATATTTAAGATCTTGGTGCTGTGTAGTGTCCGAGAAAATATGTAAATCAGCGTCGGCTGGCCCTCCTTTCATAGTCCGTTGGCCTTCAGATGTCGCCGCTTGCTATGCGATATGTGTCGGATGGCAGTTTGGTTAATGAGCGATTACCCTCCGATGTCACAACGGATAGCAATCGGACGGTACTAATTATCACGTTAACCGCCGATGAGAATCGAATTGGTGATTGGCGGCTATCAGGCGCGTCGGGCAGACCGCCGATTGCAATCAGATGAGCGTCAGATGACAGTAAATCATCGGACACTCATCAGATTGCCGTCGGACGTCGGCTAGACAAGTCCGATAGTTGCACAACACGATTCTGACACACATCGGACTGACTCGACATTCATCCGACGCTGACTCGATTTGCGACCGGAAATGGCGTCCGATGGCGAACTAAGCTCTGAGCTTATTCCTTCATCGGACGATTTCGCCTCATCGGATTACGCCCGACACGTCGGACACTGACCTGATAGTCGACGAACACAAATCGGATTCATCGGAGTGTGATACGATACTCCTCGGTGGGTTACCGGAAGAAAAAAACTTTGCTTCCGATGAGTGACCGATGGGCCCAATTCTCTGTGGAATGGGGGTATAAGGGATCCGTCCGTCGTCCGTCCGTCGTCCGTCGTCCGTCACAAATGTTAAAGTTTACCTGCAAGACTCTCTTATGATCCATAACTTGGCAACTGTTACAGCAATGGCAGCCACACTTGGTTGATAGAAGCACTAGGGGTATCTTCGTGTTATGGTGTTGTCAGAGGTCATGTGATGATGTCAAAGGTCACTTGAGGTCATATATTAAAGAGTATGTGCAAGACTCTCTTTTTCTATGTTAAAGTTTACCTGCAAGACTCTCTTTTGACAAATAACTTCACATAGGTTGCTTGGATTACAACCTAACTTGGGTCATAGATGCACTGGGGGTACCTTCATGTTATGGTACCGTTGGAGGTCACAGGGTAAGGTCAAAGGTCATTTGAGGTCATACGTTAAAGTTTACCTGCAAGACTCTCTTTTGACAAATAACTTCACATGGGTTGCTTGGATTACAACCTAACTTGGGTCATGGATGCACTGGGGGTACCTTCATGTTATGGTGCCGTTGGAGGTCACAGGATAAGGTCAAAGGTCATTTGAGGTCATACGTTAAAGTTTACCTGCAAGACTCTCTTTTGACAAATAACTTCACATAGGTTGCTTGGATTACAACCTAACTTGGGTTAGGTTGATACAATTCTTTTGCGTAGCAACGGAGATCGCGATATTTCTGGTTATTTTCACAAGTGGGCGAGACACAATATTGCTAATGCCTCGTTCTATATCAATTCATTAGCCTTAGTAAGGATAGAGGGGCTATCACCATTTTTTGATTCGTGTTGCCTTGTTTATGAAATGCTGATCACAGCTACTTGAAAGTTCGGATTCAAGTGTCATTTCTCTATCTTTCAAGTCTCCTGCACGTTGTGATACCAATTGTATCGGAACGGTACTACATGTACCAACACTTTTTTTCCAGTAATTGTTTCCCGGTTGGCGGCTTATATGGTTAAAATGAGAATTAATTATTGAAGGGTTTGAAGAATTTGAAGGGAAAGTCCACTCAATTTTTGTTGAAAGCCTGGAACTGAGGCTACCCGCCAATTTGCTCAGTCAAAATTTACTCAAGTCCCCCTAAATTTAGTCAGGAACTAATCTGTGCTCAATCATTTACACAGGTCTGGAACAATAGCAATCACTCTTTATTCTTATTGAAAAGTAAGTTGCTGAAAGATATTCAGCTGATTTTATATGAATAATTGTGCAATGATATCATCTTTGATACACCTTAGGGGGGCCCCAAAATTGAATTCCAGGCGTACAGCCTATCTCGCCCTCAAGAGTTGCTGGACACTAAACATGTCACTGCTATGCCATATGGGTCACGTGACATGAGCACATTAATGAATTACTGTCAATAGAGCTAGCTGTCCATGTGCATGGCATCATTGATGGCCTATTCCAGCGTCAGATACATCAAACTTTCATCAAACTTTAAATGCGAAGTTCATTTCATAGATACTATGAAATATAATATCAATTGTATCAGTTACCTGTATCCTGGTCAGATTGTCATAAAGCAGTTCCCATGAACTCGTGCGTACAGTGGGAAAACGAGATGGTTTTCTGTGAAACCATGTTAATCCTGTGTCTCGTGCCGCATGAAAGCTCGAATTGAACACGGAGTCAGTGGAAATTTTATAGTGTCTCTATTCCCCTTTAATCCTGTAATTTCAATTGACTGCGTGTTCGTAGTGAAATGATTAAGTGGCTTGAGTCCCGTTAGGATTAACCATACACGAAGGTCCGATAAAGCGAACGTTTGGAGAAACCCTTCTGCATGGTGTCCTTGATTTAGTTTATTTATTTATTCATTTCTTTTTATTTATATATTTTTTTTATTTTATTTTTTTTATTTATTTATTTATTTTTATTTTTTTATTTATTTTTTTTTTATTTTATTATTATTATTTTTTTTTTTTTGGGGGGGGGGGGGAGGGGGGTCGGTTTTGACGAGTATTGAACCACAGAACCAGAACCTTTTATACACAGACTTTGGCCATATGATAGTTAACAACAAAGCATGTGTTGCTCTGTTGGGCAAGCAGATAACAAAAGAATATGCGCTATATTGTTACCTATTTCAATCGAGTTGGCTCTGCGCATGACCAGAGCCATCTATAGAGCGTTCCCAGGAGCAGCCATATTGGAGGACAAACAATAAAAACCTGTGCATGAGACCAGAGAAGTTGTTTTCATGGTCTGATGCACAGGTTTTTATTGTTTTGTCCTCCAATATGGCTGCTCCTGGGAACGCTCTATACATACAGTTTGACCACGAGAGGACACCCGAGGGGTTTCTCCAAAACGGTCACTTTGTCGACCTTCATGGATGGTTAATCCGGACAGGACTCGATTACCTTAAACTAACAGTTCATGTCATAACATAATACATACATGTATACTGTATCTTGCGTAGGGACATCACAGCGTTTGCGAAATGGAACGTTGTGTGTGGACGTGTCTTACGAATATTTACGATTGTTCGCTATCGTAACTATGTAATTTAAGATCGCTTTAGAGATGGGTTTAATATATGGCTTTTTGTGATACATGTAGTGTAAGTGATTAATGTGAGTGAGATTTATTGAGCTCTTTGAAGGGATAAAGAACAGTATGTTCTTGTCCACAAGAAAATGACATTCGTGTTTGGATATTTTTGTTTTATTAGTCTTCTTGATTATGTCGATAATAAAGAATTCGGAATTGATTTCTGTTAAACATAGTTTTGACTGTACACGTTACTACTACAAGAAATCTGACATGTCTTTCCTTCTCCCCCTGTCTTTCTGCTCTTCTTGTTTTTATTCTCTTTATCTCCCTCTAATGTTTCTTTCTTTCTCCATCTTTTTCTCCTGCTACCCTTTCATCTCTCCTTTTCTCAGAGTCGTTTTCTTTCTCTCAACACACAGACATAAACATATACACTCACATATTTTCATCCACTGTTCTCGTCCGTTATCGCTATCACTTTTTGTCATGTCCTTTCATGTAAGAATGTATTACTGTAATGTATAATCAGTGTGAAATCAGTGCAAACCTTATTACACAGTTGATTTAATCTCCATTAGTACATACATTACTTAATCTTCATTTCATGATTCATTTTATTTTCTCATACACAATTAGGCCTATACCATCATACAATTGGTCATTCAAAGACAAAACTCAACTAATTAAATTAGTTTTGTAGTTGCAAAAATAAGATTTGAAGATATTGACATACGACATAACGGAGTACTTATTAGGGGCATTCACAACACAAGAATTAGATCCTGACCGAAGCTTAAACTCGCTAATCGCACCAGCTAGCAACGCCACGTCATGCGCGAATTATGTGCACATTCACTGAAATCTCTTCTAGCCAGGAAGCGCTGCGATGGTTCTGCGCTCATTCCTCAATAATCGCGGCTGTTCACGAAAAATTTCATTCTTTGAGTAAGATTTTTTTTGTATGGTGACAGGATTACCACTACTGATATGAATGTATGTATTCGATTACGATTGAAATTTCGACATGTCAACTGTAATCAGACAATGCGTGAATAGGTCATTGTAGGCACAGAGTTGTACATTAAATCCTAAAATCCTAAATTGGTCTTCCTCGCAACACATTATACATGTATATTTATTTTATGATTTAAATGGGTTTTTTTAGCAACAATTGTGAGACCTCTTAAGCGTGACCTGATGGAAAATGTTTATTTGATATAATAACACACATTCAGAAAGATTGGTGATATTCATCTTTTATTTTACCTGAAAATATTCCATGAGTATCATGCAATTTAATATCCCTATACTGCCTTTAATATTGTGTTCACTCAACCATGCAATATCGATCACAGTATCAGAAAAGGTTTGAGAGAGTTGTTAATAGATATAATAATACACGCACAATGCTAGGATCAACAAATTATTAGTAAATGAGCATATGCATTTATTTCATGCCACAATAGCATTAAATTTCAGGAATTTTTGCTTCATAATTAAAGTGTGCTCACTCAACCATGACATGGCGTCTTCCTCTTGTGTTCACACGTGTGATGATACATGTTGTTAATATCTGATGTCCATTCACACAACATGTGATGATACATGTTGTTAATATCTGATGTCCATTCACACAACATGTGATGATACATGTTAATATCTGATGTCAATTCACACAACATGTGATGATACATGTTGTTAACAATATCTGATTTCAATTCATTTAAAGAAGTGAAAGAGTGAAAGGGTACAACAAAGCAATTCCCCCCCTTAAATTGTGCTCAGTCAACCGTGAAAGAGTGTGAAAAGTGTCAAAATAAGTGTGAAAGGGTCAAACAATGGATGGTCAAACAACAGCAGCATTTTAACGTGCACCAGACACAGAATTTTCCAAAATTTTGTTTTACAGACCAACAAGACTGACTCTTGCGACTATTGAAAAGTGACCATTTCGCCTTTAATGTGTGCTCACTCATGCATGACTGAGTGGATTGTTGTTTTTCACACAGAAGTTAGTCAATCAGTAAAGGAACAATCCTGCCAAGTTATGTTACTCAAAACCGCTTCAATAAGAAGTTATGCTATTTTGCTTAAGGGGGGGGGGCTTACTTTTTTTGCTGTGTTTAGTTTAGTGATCATGCAGAGAATATCGAGCGTGCTTGCATGAATGTGCTGACATTGCTGTATTGCCCAATTGGCAAACGAGTCCATATTAATCATCATTTTCAAAGATACATCTTTAGGTCATCAAAGGATGACAATATATTATAAGATGAAGGGTATGCCATTTTTTAATACAGGACCTGCCGCTGAAGTGGTCTTAGGTCCACCGCCAACGAAACAATCACAAGAGTCGAACGACTCTGCGACTTACTGAATCGCACGTAAGACCTAGCCATGGGATTTGTGTAAGAAGGGGATGTCACATTTCCAACCGTAGGTCCTTACGCAGAATCGGGGCAAAATAGTTTCGTGTGCCATGCCTGTGGTGGCCTGTAGAGTGAAACAGCCTGATATACTCGTAGAATCATCGGTTACAGTTCGATATTCCGAAGGTTCGTTTATTCCGAAGGCTCGTTATTCCGAAGGTTCGTAATTTCGAAACAGGTAAATTGCCTATAACTCGATGTTCGTTCGAAAACGAAAAAGGGTTCGTCGATCCGAGCATTTGTCGCGTAACCTTCGGAATAACGAGCCTTCGGAATAAAGAGTGCTTCCCGAATAATCTACGTAATAAGCGGTGGCGTGGTCGAAGAGTGGGCGTCCCGATTCTGGTTATCTTCTTCATCTACGTTCGCGTTCTCATCGAGGTCGACATACTTAGATTGTCGGTGACGCGACCACAACATGGCGACGAACCCCACGGCGAACAGCGCCGTTCCAGCGGAGATCAGCCCGACCACGCCCATGAGCATAGCGAAGCGGAAGTGCAGGACGCGCCGGAGCGCCGGGAGACTCATGTTGATCGTTCCGCCCGCCGTGTTGATGAGGCAGTAGAAGACGGCGAAGAAGGACGGCCGGAGGGTTGGGGGGATGAACTCGGACAGGGTGGAGATCGTGCCGGCCGTCCACGAGTCGGACATCGAAATGCCGATGGCCATGGCAGCGAAGACCGATGGGGGTTCCAGGAAGAAGATGAGCGCGACGATCGGGACACACCCCACCTTTGAATGAAATTATTCCGATTAACTCTTTACGTAAATATGTTGCATTTCTACCCTGAGAAAAGTGATAAAGCTCATGAAGTAGCATGATATCTGGCACACGAGGGGTTAAGGTATGAAAGGGGACAAGTTTGTTTTCTTCTGTAGGCTAACCAGTAACACATCAGTACATAAATCCCATAGGGAATCACATTGTTTGGCCTAGAAAGATTGAAAGGGGCAGTACACTGGCCTTGCTAACCATCTCTGTAGAATACATAAATAAATCTGCCCCAAGACTGCTCCCGTCATGTATCAGCGACTTCCTAATTCTTCATTGAAAACAATATATTTTTCGTACTTAGATTTATTCAATGATTCTCAAAGCAAAACATGTGAACAATAGGATACGGAATCATTAATAAGCATTAAAAGTGATTAATATGAATTTTGTTAAGAGTAAAAGATGTAATACATGTAACTCATTTAAATTGTGTGGTGGGAATAACAAAAAGAATAACTAGAAATACGTTGAAACAATAGTCTCAGTAAGATTTTGAGTGTTGCTGAAGGCCAGTCCGCAGATGACACGATCTGATCGGTCATACGACTCTGCGACTGGCTCTGCAGTCGCTGGCTAGTCATTGGATTTGTGCCAGCAGGTGACATCGCATGTCCAGTCATAGGCTCTTACGACTGCAGAATCGTGACAAAATAATTCCATATCCAGTGACCTTTAAGAGTAAAATTAAGTCAGAAGCACGGTGTAGGTGTTTTACTCACCGATACAGCGATAACCATGAACAACCTGCCCTCTACACCGTGCCGCTTCCTCGCCAGGTCGCTCAGCAATCCGCTGAACACGATTCCGACCAGCCCCGACAGCACGGGCGTCCAGCTGAGGTAGATGTAGACGGGGAAGTGTGGGTAGTAGTGCAGCAGGTAGTTGTTGAAGTTGTAGTTGAAGATGTAGGAGGCGCCGAATCGGAGGGCCGAGCCGAGGCTGAGTGGGATGATGATCACCCAGTTTAGGAAGCCGAGGAGTTCATATCGACTTATCTCGCCGAGTGATTGGGTAGTCTGTTTCTGTTGCCGTGAGAGGAATTTATTTCGAGTGTGCATGTGTTCATGATGATTTCAAAAATGTTCTTTGCCGGTGTATATCCCAAGAATTGCACAACAAGTAAAGATATTACGAACACGGATCAGTTTTACCATGATCACCGTCGACATCATTGTTATCAATCAGTAGGCCCCACTATCATTAACAACAACATCGTCGTCACTACCATCTACAGAAAAATAATCATTTTCATTATGATCTCAATCGTAAGTATCACGGTTCTAGGTTGACTTTGTCAAAGCCTTATTCCATTGTGATAAGCATTATCACCGCCACCATCAACATCACCGTCAACATCGATCATCACTACCACGATCACTACCCTATCCATTGACATCCTCACATCGTTATCACCATCACGACAATCCTCACCATGCATCGATACCATCAACATGATCATCATCACCAATATCATCACCATCATCACCACTATCATCTTCAACATCATCACAGATATCATCACCACCACTATCATCATCTTCGACATCATTCTGGGTTGACTTTGCTATTGCCTAATTCCATAATATGGTGATAAGCACCACCATCGCCACCATCAATACCGTCACGATCGACCATTACCACCACGATCATTACCCTATCCATTGTCATAATCACCATTATTATCATCAACATCACTACAATCATCATCACTACTATCAACATCTTCATCATCATCATCATCATCATCACCACCACCACTATCATCATCACTACCATCACCTCTATCATCAACATCACCACCACCACTATCACCATTATCATTACCACTATCATCATAATCATCACTATCATCATCACCACTACCATCATCATCATCATCATCATCACCAATATTACCATCTCCATATATTATCAATAATACCATCATCATTAATATCATCAATATTACCATCACCACTATCACCAACATCACGACCACGGTGACCACTATCTTCACCACCATCATAATCACCGCTACCATCATCAACATCACCGTCATCTTAATCATCACTACTACCATCATCAACACACCATCATCATCATCATCATCACCACTACCATCATCAGCATCACAATCAGATAAACTGCTGCTCTATGGTACTTGTGTGCATTCATTGTGAAACAAAAGAGACACGTCGCACACTTGATCATTTTTAGAATTGACGCAATGGAGATACCTGTATGAGTTGAGTAGGGTTTTGTAGGGTGCACAGCATGATCGTTGCTACCAACAATCCGGAGATGCTAGCGGACCAATAGGCCCATCGCCAGCCCGCTAGAGCCTGCACGAAGCCCAGTCCGTAGGCCGAGGCGTAGCCCAGGGCTATGCCGCTGTTGAGCACACTCAGGGCAAGACCGCGAAGTTGCTGTCGCGAGAGGAATGACGTAAGGGAAAGGAGAGAGACAAAACAGAGAGACAGAGACAGACAGACAGATATGTAGAGAGACATACAGACAGAGAGACAGACACAGAGATACAGAGAAGAGAAAGGAAGAGGGCGGAAGGGAGAATGGAAGAGAGAGGGGATGGAGAACGAAGGGAGGTCGCATCATTTGAGCTTGGGCCATATCGTGATCATAATGCTTTATTGAACACCCATAACTTTGATATCACTCTTTTCTTCGATTTTCCGCATACACACATTATTTTTGGTATTAATAGCTGGTTTGGTATTCCCCTTGTCATGCCCTTACACATATTTGACTACAGACACTTGATTCCCTGTTTTAAACAAATGTTCAAATGTTGAATTACATTTTTTGTTTAGGAGTGCTACCTCTAAATTATATATTCCATGATAATTGAGAAAAGTTTATTCAACTGCAATGTTATATATTTCTTCTTAGCACGACTTAAAACCAAGTATGTTTTTTTTTTTTTTTTTGGGGGGGGATAATTGTATCTTCTTTTGTAGTGAACAATGACACAATTGACAACATATATTATTTGCATCATTTGTACAAAAAATTACAATATCAGTTTTGCATTCAACAATAACACATACATCAACTGCAACCATTGAAAAACTGGTATGCGCATGTAGGGGTGGATGACTAAAAAAAGTCCTCTCTTCAAAAAGGGGCGGCACACTGGCATCATTTTTTAAAACTTTGGTTTCAAAAGGGGAGGGGCACGGGCTGGATGTTCTCCCCTGGATCCGCCACTGCACATGGAGCGAAAGGTAACTTTCGCCAGTAACTTACTGGAGGAAAATATGCTGTTGTCAGGGCGATGGAAAATGGACTGAACGGAGCTTGACTGCGGAGGGAAAGTCAAATCAAAACAATGTTGTTATAAAACGAGCTGCATGTACGATCACATATGAACTCTTTATAACGTAAAAACAAAAGTGTGTTATTGACTCCTCGGTGAATCTGTGTCATGTCATTGTTTAGTTCGTTTTAAGATGGTTCTAGTTTTTAATTGTTTGAATTCATTTTACAAGTTATTGCTGAATTCGTAATAGTCAAATAGAATATTTGAGAAACTAATTACTGTTTTTTTGTGACCATGTGCTTTCAGAGATCTGTGTACACCAAAGTTCATTTGAGAGAACGTATTTTCTTAACGCTTAATAATTTGCTTAACTCACAACTTAACATTAAATGTAAATTTGATTTAAGTTATCTCAATCTTAACATCTTTCTTATCATCGCAACTTTAACTTCTTTACTACCTCGACTTAACCAACCATTAATCATGAACATTGACTTACCCTTAAGAGTAACGAGGGACCTTAACCGTATCCCTGGGGTAACCTTTCCCTTCACTCTTAACTTTAAATCTACACCAAAGTTTAGCTTTAACTGGACATATCTTGAACAGTTGACTCCTACAGCTCAAACGAATTGTTATAGGGAAAGGGAAAGTGAAGGAGCCGCAATTTTAAACCGCGGTATATTTTGTCCAGTTCAGCATGAAACACGATGCTTTAGCCATGTTTCATGCTAAACTGGACAAATTATGCCGCGGTTTAAAACTGCAGCTCCTTCCCTTTCTTCCCTTTCCCTTTCCCTATGGCAATTCCCTTGAGCTGGAGTGTACGTGATCTCATTTCCATAGACTTAGCACAGGAACCACTCAGTTCCCGCCAGCTAATGATTAACTTGAACTGTCGCAGACGACACGATCCCATCAATCGCACGACTCGGCGACTGGCTGAACCGCACGCCCCGGACATTGGATTTGTGCAAGAAGGCGACGTCACATTTTCATTCATCAGCCCTATCAACTGTAGAATCGTGGCAGAAATCTTGTCGCCTTCGGTATCTTTAATGATATACGAGCCAGAGCAAGAAACACTCACAATACCCCGAGCAGAGTACGACACACGACGACGTGCCAGCCGCGGGTAGCAAACCCGGTGAGGAGCGTGGCGAGGCTCCAGGCAACGGCGCACGCCACCACGATGTTACGCCCGTTGATGCGGCCGTGGTCCATGAGGAAGGTAAGTGGGACGCGCATCAGGCCGATGACCACGATGAAGGCCGGGCCGGCCATGAGTTGGTACTCCAGCCCCGTTCCCCAATAGATCCAGTGACACCCACTAGGCTCGACGTCGATCCGCCCATCACTATCCTGCTCGCAGCTGAAGCAATAACACATTATGCAATGAACTAAATGCCTATTTGCCCAATAAGTGCAGTTATAATAATACTACCTTAGGTTATGTTGAGTTCATCTGGAGTATTTATGACGGTATACCAATGCATTTCACAATTTTAAATTGACCTTATTGATAATTCACTGTACAATAAATATTTAATTCATTTATTCATTATGATTATTATTGCACTATAGCATGTATGGTATAACACCGGTTTTTCTTTCTAAAACCTATCATTATTGGTCATAAAATCATAATGGGTATCCAATATATCGTTACCAAGTAAGCGAATTTGATAATGTCTATGTTGTATGATTAATGGTAAAATGAGATAAAAGTATCAATTTCGTTAATGATGTTCATGTATCCTTTTAACTTTTGAGTCACATTATTAAATGCAATGGACTGAATGCCTATTTGCCCCAAAAGTGCAATTACAATAAAACTACCTGAGGTTATGTCGAGCTCACCTGGAATATTTATAACGGTATATCAATGCATTTTCCCAATTTTAAATTGACCCTATCAATATATTACTGTACAATAGATATTTATTTTGATTATACATTAGAATTATTATTGCATTATACAAGTAGTATGTATGGTATCACACCAGTTTTTCTATGTAAAACTTGTCACTATTTGTCATTTTATCTTAATCTATCGGGTTGATCTGGAATATTTTTGTGAAATTTCACTGTTGTAGTACCGTGTGTATGATGTTGTCAGTCAATCTGTAAAATTTTGTTTGCTTTTATGTTTTATGTTAAAAGTTTTTATCATGTGAACGAGATGAATTTCCATATTATGTATCTTTCAAATGGACCAAATTAATACAATTTACAATTTACATGTATTATCGACAGATGAACTGAGAATTCATGAACTCAACCTCGGTGTAAGCATAGTAGGAAATCTGTACCAAATGTGTTTCTTTTGATATTACACCGTGAACGAGATACCTGTGTGATGTAATAACCCAGCCTTAGATGTTTGCAGTTTAATTCCCTATTCACAATCGATTTGATCAAAGTTTACATTACTACATTTTCCATTAAACGAGTTTATTTTTTATATCTCGACGAGCATAATGTAATGCGCACTGCTTACGTTAGTCGGGGGTTTATCCTATTTAGAATACACTCCAAATATGTAATCAGTATACAAACCCATACAGCACATTTCAAATCACCAATTTAGAAAAACATCAGTAATTACATCACAATCACTTTCAATAGGCACATTCTTTAACTTTCGCATGTAATGCCAAAACTGAAACAGGAAACTAAAAACCAATTTCCAGAATTAATTCTAATTTTTATTTTAATTTTCATTGATTTACAGACTAACACGAAACACTACCTTTGGGAATTGCATGTGTACTGCGCACTCTCCTCCACATCGACATGTTGGTTGATGACCACGGTGGAATTGAGACAGCTACGATCACCAAACTCGAGATCATTGGCCATCTCCTTCACGACCTCGATTAATACAAATCTAAAATACATAGAAACAGGAGTGTGATTTATGAAAATTGGCGTGGACAGACGCCTTTCTTAATATACGAGAAGAAAACAGATAGAAAAAAATGAAATAGATGGAGAAATTTATGGAACCATGCAATACCCCAGTCACTCCAACTTGTTCTCACTACGTTCTTGAAAATATTGCCGAACGAACTCAAATTTTATGCGAACGCAGTACCAACTTTTCAAAGTCTTGCTACCTTCTTCATGGACGGGCTCAGATGAGTGTACTAGCAGTTTCACGTTCTTCCCCGGTTTTGTTTTGAGAACTACTTTGGTGTTACCCATGCAGGCTTATACCAGCTTAATAGACATGTTAGTTAATAGATTCATGGACGAACAGGTTGTTGTGTATAAAGGGTGTTATGTGATAGGGAATAGCATGAGTGTAAGAGCCCTTTGTAATGTAGTTACGAGGGCAGCACCTGAACTGTCGCCAAATCAACTTTGCTCTCGATCAGTATTATGGACGTTTGGGAAAAACTGCATTTAGTGCTCCGTGCAACATATAAACAGACACAAACACACACACACACAGACTAACACCAGCACATCCCTTATTTTTGTCAGACCAGTTTTAGTCAAAGATCAGGGGGTGGGGTGAGGTGAGGGAGGCAGTTTCCTCACATCGACATGATCGCGGTTCATATGGATGCTAATTAACTGGTATTTCTTTGAAAGCATCATAATAGTTGTGTGGCTTACCTGTCCATTTTATTGGTTGTGTTAAGGAGGGTGAGAAGGAGAAGAACATAAGCGGCTCGGCCCTTCCCCGCGGGCCACTCGATCTTCCCTTTTCTCGCCAGCCCATCAGGTCCGTCGGCCCCCGCCCTTTCCCGAGCGATATTGGGCAAATTCTTGCTGAGCGTCCCGTAGTTCCTCTTCCCTTCTACCGATGGTCCGCCATTCTGCTCTCTTGTGAATGCCCGGATCATCTCGGTATTCAACGGGTGCGTGAAAAAAAGGATACAAAATTGGGCGACCTCTCCCACACCTAGAGGCAACGTCTTCTACGGATGACGGCGACAGAACCTAGGGAGTTGTTTTTACTCGTAGGTCCACATTTCTTTACGAATAAACCCTGTTCAAAGATCCAATCTGAAATTCTCCTCACCGCAAGAGACATCGGCACAAACCTGTGCTTCCTCCATGATCAAGGAAAGCGCTGAACTCCCATTCAATGTGTTCATTGTTTGCCTTCAGCAAAATTGTAAGCTGCTTAAGATATCGCGCCAAGCTCTTCCATCCAAAGTAAACCGGTGAAACAGGTATTTTCTTAATCCTTGCATTTCCAGTCCTTGAAAACCTCTTTGGCACACTGCACATATACATGCTAACGGTACTGAGAAGGTTTATATGTCAGTTGGTAGTCATGGTTGTTGCAAAAGACGTAACGTGCGATGAACTAGCTCTAAACCGAAATACGCCCAGTATTATGTGCTTTCCTTCAGCTGTTTTGCACGCGTCATTACCTTTGTATTAGAAATAAGAACACGCGATTTGCATAAATATCAATAGCTGCTATGTCGAATAAGCCTTGGGCATGCTATTCAGTGTTGTGAAAATCAGTCAATAAAGGTCACCACCTCGAGTACCGAACTGATGTCATACCCAAGCATTGTTATCCGTTTTCTCGTTCTAAAGCCCCTGTCCCACTATTGCATGCAAGCGTTGCGTGTGACTTGCGAGGGACAATTTTTGCCACACGCAGGTCCCCGCAGATGGCCCGCATGTGACAGTAACTAGCACGTATCTCGCCCGTAGTTGCCCGCAGGTGCGCACGCAAGTCCGATTTACCCGCAGCCAAGTTTTGAGCATGTTCAAGCCCCTGTCCCACTATTGCGTGCAAGCGTTACGTATGACTTGCGAGGAACAATTTCCAGCACGCAGGGTAATTTCTGCGGGCTGACAAGAATTTTGACAAGTTTTGCGTGCTTCTTACCTGCTGGATGCGTGCTTATTACGTTCTACTTGCGTGTATTCAGTGTGACCTGCGTGTCAGGTGCGTTGGTGGCGCGTGAGAGCTTCGAAACTGATCCGTGTTAGTCCGGGCGCTGCGAGTTACCTACGTCACAACTGGGTGTTACATGCGTGAGAGTTGCCTGCAAGTTATCTGCCTGCCTGCGAGCCTTTCAGAACGTCACCATTTTGGCCGTAGCCAACCCTCAATTAACCAGCAGAAAGGTAGTAACTGACCCGTAATTTGCTCGCATATGCCTCGCTCCACACCCACAGAAATGACCAGCTACACGCATGTTGGTAGTATCGACACCGTTCCTTGCCCGTAAAACACCCGTATTATACTAGTAGAATACCCGCAGATGACTTGCGTTTCCGATGCATAGCCACAGATCCACGGGCAAGCTGCGTACTTCATGCGAGTTAATTGCCTGTGACTTGCGGCCGCTACGGGCCTCCTACTGGTGTTCTGCGTGGACCTCTGCGGCCACTCCCCTGCGACTCACCCGGAGCAAGTTTTGAACATGCTCAAAACTTGGCTGCGGGTAAATCGGACTTGCGTGCGCACCTCCGGGCAACTACGGGCGAGATACGTGCGAGGTACTTCACACGCAACGCTTGCACGCAACAGTTGGACAGGGGCTTGCTCCGGGTGAGTTGCGGGAAATTGGCCGCAGAGGTCCACGCAGAACACCAGTAGGAGGCCCGTAGCGGCTGCGTCATAGGCAGTTAACTCGCACGAAGTACGCAACTTGCCCGTGGATCTGTGGCTATGCACCGGAAAACGCGAGTCATCTGCGGGTATTCTACTAGCATAATACGGGCGTTTTACTGGCAAGGAACGGTGTCGATACTGCCAACATCCGTGTAGCTGGTCAATTCTGCGGGTGTGGAGCGATGCACATACGAGCAAATTGCGTGTATTTTAAGGGTCAGTTACTTCCTTTCTGCTGGTTAGTTCAGGGTCGGCTGCGGCCAAGATGATGACGTTCTGTGAGGCTCGCACTTGCAGGCAACTCTCACGCATGTAACACGCAGTTGTAACGCAGGTAACTCTCAGCGCTCGTATGTCGCCCGTAACTAACACGGATCAGTTTCGAAGCTCTAACCCTAGCGCCACCAACGCGCCTGACACGCAGGTCACACGGAATACACGCAAGTAGACCGTAATTAGCACGCGTCCAGTGGGCAAGAAGCATGCAAAACTTGTCAAAATTAATTTCAGCCGGCAGAAAATACCCTGCGTGCTGGAAAATTGTTCCACGCAAGTCATACGCAACGCTTGCACGCAATAGTGGGACAGGGGCTTAAAAATATCCGTCAAGTGGAAGATTTACTAGCCCGACATTGTCTAGCGGGCTAGTCCTGGGCACTCGTATGAGGAATCCTCGCTATGATCAGGTAGATGATAGGGAGGAGAAGAAACTCGAGCATAATACATTCAAACATCTTTATGGGTTCTAAAGCGTGCTCATGAGTGTCAAATTAAGGCATTCCATAATCATGACAATGCTTTGATGTTCCATGTGCCGAGCTGACGTTTAGCTGTTGTCAACTTGAAATGAAATTTCTTTAATGGCCCATTTGTCTCTAGACGCTTTGTTTTTGACAAATTTGTTTGCAAACTATAAGGAAGTTAAGAGCAACTTATAACAGATCCTTTTTAGTTTGCTCTGCTTTTGTTTCGAAAAGTAATGATGAATCAGGAAAAAAAAAATCAGACATATAGGATATTCATATTACTTACAAAATTGACCAATCTCTTAACTTTTTGACATCTTGAGCATTTGTGGGATTTCACCATTCACAAAATGGTATATTATGTTGTGTATTATCATTAACAGTGTTTGTGTGCGTTTGCGTGCAGCGGAGATAGTTTACTTGAAAAACTTGTTTATTTGTGCTTGTTGATACCTGTTATGGTCTTGGAAGTATTAATCAGTCTATCGGCAGCGCTCGCTCGATCTATTCAAAACGTGAGCGTTATATTTTTTTCGCCTCTCGCGAAATCTCGCGTGAAGATTTTGCTGCACTAGATTATGAATGAATTCGACATGCTCGCGAGGTCATTTGCTGGTGTCTTCTGTAAGCATACTGATCACGAATTTTTAAGACAGGGATCAAGATTATATCTTTTTATATATTATATATACATATTTTTTTCGAAATCCGCAAAGGAGTTTTAATTTCATTTGCTTTCAAAAACAGGCCTCATGTTTTTTTTTTTTTAAATATATAATGTAGTGAAAGTTGAATCCCAGTTTCAAAACTTTGTTATTGTTGCTGTTATTTTGGTTTTGAGTAAATAGCGCCCTCTTGTGGCCAGTACTTGCACAAGATATTGACTGACATAGCAGCAAGTCAGGAACTGTTGTTGGGGACAGAATTTGCTTCCATCTATTACATCCAAGGCCCAAGATGAAGCATTTTCTAACATAAGGAGGCAAAGAGTTTTCACGGAATTTCTACACGAAATAAAAGATCAACCAAACAGCAAATTCCTGTCGAGACTTCTGTCTTCATTTAAAACGCCTCGGCAACAGTCACAGTGAAAACTCTGGCTATCGACATTCGACATGGCAACAGAAGGAGGCGATCATTCGTCAGAGCAAGGTACCAGGGCAACTCCGCGTCTACGGCAGCCCACAGAAAAGGGTGTACAATGGCAGTTGGGCATGAAGGAGAAAGATTGGAGAAAGGCTGTCACAGCTTGGCGAAGGACATCTGACAAACTGAGACATATCTTGACAGATGATCATGCTGAAATCGATGCAATAAAATCCAAACGAGATGACCTCCAATCTGCCATGGACACGGATATCACGGCGCAGGCAGCCCTTGCAGATGCGGCACCGACCGACACTGAAAGCGAGGCAAGGCTCGAAGCCATAGATGAGGAACACTCGCTCCTTATGAAGGAGACATTCGGAATGGTGAGATCGCTTCAAGGAAGCATTAAACTCTCAACAGCTGGTTCCTCTTCGAAACACCGATGCTAACAATGGCTTGATCAGCAGCCACAGCTCGAGGTCAGTGACGTACAGAACAACTGCCTACAAGCTGATAATATGCTAAACGAGAGAGACTGTGGTGTTGAGCAAGCGCCGGAGGAAGATCTTGGATCATCGAGGCAGCGACAAGCCTTTGAACAACGGGTGCCAGCACCACAGCCAAACCAAGATCGGGATAAGCTACTCATAGATTGCCTATTGGATCAGCTCCGCCTCAATAGGCTGCCCCCACCTGAGCCACCGGTGTTCGACGGAGACCCTCTTCGATACCCAGCATGGAAAAGGGCATATGACATGCCAATTGAGAAGAAGGGGATTCCTCCAGAAGACAAGTTCTACTACTTGCTCAAGTATTTGAAGGGGCAGCCATTGGACTTAGTGCAGGGCTACTCACTTCTAAGCAATGACCACGCCTACACCCTTGCGAAGCGGCAACTGGACAAGCGTTACGGGAATACGTTTGTTTTGTCTAACGCATTCAGAGACAAACTGGACGCCTGGCCAAAGATAGGCTCGAAGGATGCGGAGGGACTTCGTAAATACAGTGATTTCCTCCAACAATGCAACGCCGCATCCCAATTTGTTCACCACCTGAAACATCTGGATGATGAAAGAGAGAAAAGGCGACTATTGCTGAAATTGCCAGACTGGCTCACCACCAGATGGGGAAGGATAGTCGTTCAATGGTCACGGGATACCGGCGCCTTCCCTCCGTTCAAGGTCTTCGTCGATTTTGTTGTCAGTGAAGCGGAAGTAGCATGCGCTTTGATGACGCCATCAAAGGAGAAGAGGCCACCGTCGAATGCAAGGTCTCTCTCAACCGGCGTGCAGAACGGGGACGGACGAACGAGAGAGACAGTCTGCCAGTTCTGCGAAGCGCAGCACCGCCTGGAAGACTGCTCTTCCTTTGCGGCACGGTCAATGGAAGAGAAGAGAGACTTCATCCGCAACGGCAACTTGTGCTTTGGATGCCTCAAGCCAGGCCACAGATCCAAGGACTGTCGGAATAGGAATACTTGTTCTTCATGCAAGAAAAGGCATCCCACCATTCTTCATGATGATAACTGGAAGGACAAGAGGTCATCAAGAAGGGTTGACACTCAGCGAGAACTAGAAGAACCACACTTGTCGCATGCGTCAAGAAAAAGAGATAAACCCCATGCATCGAAAACCTCAACGATCGTACCAGTATGGCTATCTCACGCATCGACCCCCAAGGAACGACTGGTATATGCGATGCTGGATACTCAGTCAGATACGACGTTCGTCTTACGCCAGACAAAGGAGGAAATGGGGATCACCGGAACTGAGGTCAACTTACTTTTGTCAACAATGACAACAGCTGCGGAGAAGGTGGCGAGCGAAAGGATAAAAGGTTTCAGAGTGAGAGCTTTGAACAGTGACAAGGAAATCGCCCTGCCCACAACATACACTCGTGACATTATGCCAACCAACAGGAGCCACATCCCAACACCTGAAGTCGCGAAGAACTTGCCGCACTTGGAACAAATAGCTCCGCTTCTGTCACCGATCTTGGACTGCGAGATAGCATTGGTCATAGGATACGACTGTCCAAGCGCCCTCACTCCTCGAGCCGTCATTCCCCCTCCAGTTCATGGAGGGCCCTTTGCAATGCAGACTGACCTCGGCTGGAGTATCGTAGGCACGACAATGGATGATCGCAAGGATAATGACCCCATCGGTTTGAGTCATCGAGCAATGGTGAAGGTCCTGCCGGATGAAGTACAGATGGACGGTAATCCTGCTGAAGTGGTGTACTTATGCCAAACCAGAGTTAAAGAGGAAATAGCACCTCATCAGATCATCAAGCCTTTAGAAGCAGACTTCGCTCCTGAACGGGCACAACGGCCTTACTCGCAGAATGATGTGAAGTTTTTGAGTCTGATGGAGGATCAGTACCGTGTCACAGACGATGGACACTACGAGCCACCCCTTCCCTTCAAGGAAGCGCACCCCAAGCTGCCCTACAGTAGGAACATGGCAGAGAAGAGGCTAAGCAGTTTGAAAAGGAAGTTCGAGAAGGACCCTGAGTATCATATGCTATATACACAAAAGATGGCAGATCTACCCAAGGATCGACTCACGCCTAGCCCACCGTTCACTTACTGTGGAGTAGATCGTTTGGGGCCATGGACTATCAAAGAAGGCAGGAAGGAGATGAAAAGATGGGGCCTCATCTTCACTTGCATGACCTCACGCGCAGTTCACCTAGAAACCATGGCTTCAATGAGCACTGATGCCTTCATAAATGGCCTACGCCGCTTCATTTCCATGTGTGGTCCTATTCGGCAGCTGAGGTCAGACAGAGGAACAAACTTCATTGGTGCTGAAACTGAACTCACAAAAGCGTGGAGAGAGATAGACCATAAGAAGGTGAAAGGCTGTTTGCTTAGTCAGGACTGTGATTACTTTGAATTCGCCTTTTATTTCCCATCCGCAAGTCACATGGGGGGTCTGTGGGAACGCCAGATCCGCTCAGTACGTACTATACTCGATGTACTGTTGTATCGAAACGGTCAGCAACTCGACGACGACTCGTTACGAACTCTGTTCTGTGAAGCAGCTGCTATCATCAACAGTCGTCCGCTAGCAGTACATTTCCTCAACGAGCCGAGCCACCCGGAACCACTCACTCCGAACCATTTGTTGACGCCGAAGTCGAAGGTAATCCTGCCCCCACCTGGGAAGTTCCCCCGTGAAGACGTTTACCTGCATAAACGCTGGAGGAGGGTTCAGCATCTCGCCAATGAGTTTTGGTGCCGTTGGAGGAAGGAGTTCCTACACCAGCTGCAATCGAGACAGAAATGGACTCGCACCCAGCACGATATGAAAGCTGGTGATGTCGTGATCATCAAGGACGATCAAGCTCCCAGGAACACATGGCCTCTGGGAAGAGTCGTGGAAGCGTACAAATCAGAAGACAATCGCGTTCGCAAAGTCAAAGTAGCAGTGGGTGATCGAAATCTAACTGCGTCAGGAAAGCGTATGGCGTCTTTGAGTTATTTGGATCGCCCCATTCACAAATTAGTCTTATTACTTCCCACGGAAGATCAAGGAGAATTCCCGGCCAAGGAGCCATGAACCATGAACGATTACAAACTTTCAAGGTCAGGTCTGAACTATAGATAGAACACTTGACTGGACTGAATCCAAGAATAATTTTCTTGTGTGCTTCATACATTGTAGGGTCTAAACACAAAGAATAATTTTCGTGTGCGCTTCATATATTGCAGGGTCTGAATACGAAGAATAATTTTCTTGTGTGCTTCATACATTGTAGGGTCTGAACACAAAGAATAATTTTCGTGTGCGCTTCATATATTGCAGGGTCTGAATACGAAGAATAATTTTCTTGTGTGCTTCATACATTGTAGGGTCTGAACACAAAGAAAAATTTTCGTGTGCGCTTCATATATTGCAGGGTCTGAATACGAAGAATAATTTTCTTGTGTGCTTCATACATTGTAGGGTCTGAATATAAAGAATAATTTTCGTGTGCGTTTCATACATTGCAGGGTCTAAATATGAAGAATAATTTGCTTGTGTGCTTCATACATTGTAGGGTCTGAACACAAAGAATAATTTTCGTGTGCACTTCAGATATTGCAGCGTCTGAATATGAAGAATAATTTTCGTGTGCGCTTAATATATTGCAGGGTCTGAATACGAAGAATAATTTTCGTGTGCGCTTCATACATTGCAGGGTCTAAATATGAAGAATAATTTTCTTGTGTGCTTCATACATTGTAGGGTCTGAACACAAAGAATAATTTTCGTGTGCGCTTCAGATATTGTAGCGTCTGAATATGAAGAATAATTTTCTTGTGCGCCTGAATGTATAATTCTGAATGTAAAGACTAACTTGGTTGTGTGCGGCTTACAAATTGGGCTGAATGGGCCCTGTATGTTAAGACCATCATTCGATCATAAAATTCGGGTATTTCAGAGTCTGAACTTTAAGACTTCATGTGTGTTTCCCTTTGTATGAAAGTCTCAGACAAGACTAATTATTTGAAGGAATTTGGAATACACATGTTTGGTATTTACTTTGGTAATTGCTGAAGAAATGTAATTGTAGAGATATCATTTAAAGGAAATTATCATCTCTAACCACTGGAAGATAATACAGTAACGATATATATTTGCATTGTGCGGTATTAAAATTAAGTACAATGCATGTTATTTGAATGTGAGAGTAATTCTAGAAATGATGCAAAAAAGCTCAACTTAAATTGATTTTTGAATTGATTTACTACATGTATTAGAGTCATGTGTGAAATGAAGAAAAACAGTTTGTTATTCCTTTGAAAGTGGAGTAATTTTATTTCTACCAGAGACTTCTCCATTTAAAAATTGTCATATACTGAATCAGTGAGAATGTACCATGCAGTACAGTGTATTATTGGAAACGTAAAGAATAGTCAACAAAGGTTTGTTGAATTATACTTTTCTTAAACCTTTGAGGTCTGAAACGCAGACTATGTGGAAGATTCTTATGTGCCATGGCCCACTTATGGTTACATTTCACATACCACAGATAATCTATCAAGTATTAGAGAATCTCTTTGTTTACATGTGAAGTAATCGATAAGAAACATACTTCATGTGAACATAATTATGCATGAAAGGAAGCTAAAACATGCAATGTTCCTGTACATGTAGTGCTTAATTGTGCTTGTTTTTATATCAAATGGTGGATAATACTCAGTTTCGTCCTGATGTATGGTGTAGGAATTAGGCAATAAGGGAGAGTACGCATGTACATGTATGTATAGCATCGGTACCATGTTTCTGATCTCCATTGTAAGGTGTAATGGTGGTTGCACGAAGTAAACAAAAGAGGAAGTATAGTATGAAGTACTATGTTGCAATACAGCATTTGCTAGCTGTGCAGGCATTATGGTGCTCTCCTCAGAGCCTGAAGCCCATTAAGTTTCAGTCTTGTGACACTGAGCTTTGAACAGGTGTTCTGTTCATCAAATGTATATGTACGAGTGATCATGTACTAAACTAGGTTTCAGTATTATTCTTTTTGCTGATTAGCAAGGATGGTCGTGAATTTTTGTAAAAAGTGCAAGACCCCCATTGAAGACATGGTAACAGTGTACTCCTGTTATATCAGACCGGTTCTTGAGTATGCATGTCCAGTATGGCATACGTCCTTGACAGAAGTTCAGACCAGTAAAATTGAATTTGTTCAAAAAAGAGCTCTTCGAATCATCTTGGGTGCTAACTACACTAACTACGATAAGGCTCTTGAAGTGTGTAAACTTCCAGCTCTAAGTTCTCGCCGAGATGCACTCCTTCAGAGCTTTGGCGCTGGAGTCTTGCGTTCGGCAAAGCACAGACATCTACTTCCACCAACAAAAGCAAGCACTCTCACCAGACAACTACGTAACACATCCGGTTTATGTACCATTAAATGCAATACAGAACGGTTTCGCAAATCAACAATCCCCTATCTGGCACGCACATTGAAAGCTTAGAATAAAAGGAATAAATTTAATAAACCTCAAATCTATCATACATGTATAATTCCCTGTCTCCTTTAATTTCTTGTCCAAACATTATACTCATTTACATCTCGCCTGTCTTTGCTGAATGCTTGATTCCGGTGCTGGAGCTGTGAAGGAGTGCATCAGCAAAACAAACAAATAAACAAACAAACATTCAGCAAAAATTCACAGAAACACGTTAAAACTTGAAATAGGTATTTTTTTTGTCAAATGTTATTTTATGGATGTAATTATTACTATCATATATGAAACGTATATTTCAGTCAATTTCACTTTCACTTTATTTGGGCCTGGTTTGTTTCCGTTTAGTTTCGTTATAAATACCCATTGATACATGTTTTTGTATATTTTTGTATATGTTATATCCCTTGTACTTATTGTATGTAAAATTGATTTTTGTTGTTGTTTATGCATGAATATTCAATATTGAACTTGCCCACTCAATGTAGACTTTTGTAAACTGATGCTTTCAGCCTGTGCTGCTAATCAGTCTTTTATATACCAATTAATAAAGATAATAAATGAATAAAATTTTCAAGTAGAAAGGATAATCGGTAGAAAGAGTAATTGAGCTATTTTTCTGCAAAGTCACTCAGGCTAAAGTATTGAAAGTTGTGTGTTGAATTTCCATTAATCAAACCTAGGTGTGTTCAGGTTAATATGCTTGTATTCTGTTGTATTCCATGGAATACGACTTCATACTTTGGATAAGATGTGGTTGCATTTATGTGTCTGATACGTTTTTAAATGGGGTTCCATTACTTGTATTCAACGCGTTAATTGGGTAAATTAGCATATCGCTAATTTAACGGAGCCATGTAGTGAAAGTTGAATCCCAGTTTCAAAACTTTGTTATTGTTGCTGTTATTTTGGTTTTGAGTAAATAGCGCCCTCTTGTGGCCAGTACTTGCACAAGATATTGACTGACATAGCAGCAAGTCAGGAACTGTTGTTGGGGACAGAATTTGCTTCCATCTATTACATCCAAGGCCCAAGATGAAGCATTTTCTAACATAAGGAGGCAAAGAGTTTTCACGGAATTTCTACACGAAATAAAAGACCAACCAAACAGCAAATTCCTGTCGAGACTTCTGTCTTCATTTAAAACGCCTCGGCAACAGTCACATATAAGCTCTCAGACTTTGCTGGATCCTGACCCTTCTACAAATTGGACGGTAACAACAGTTACAGCTTTGGAAAGCCAGTACTCCAGCGCAGATTTTGATTCCAGTTTTGTTTGGGCCCAAAAATAAAACATTTGTGCTATTCATCTTCAAAGTGACGCGAATTTTCAGAAATCATGCGGACTTCGCAACCGATATCCACAGTACAGCCAGTCCGCAGAAAACACGTGATTCCATTTTTCAGCTCGATAGTCGTGACCTTCACTTGACCTCTCGAAACGCGGAAAAGGTCTCCTTTCCAAACTGTGATATCGCCATTATTAATTCATATTTTTGTACACTTTCTTTTGCAACTGTATGTTGGAGGTCGAAATTTACCGAGTGTGAAAAAACATTCAATCAAAACAGGCAGAAAAATATTGCAAATTCGAGATAAATGTGTGGTTCTTGTTAAAAAAAAGAACAAATTAAAATAAATTTTATACCTGTATTTCAATGCCTATCGCTTTTGAGCCCCCAACACTTATAGCTCATCTGAAGCGAAATCTATTGTACTTTTTGAACATACCATTTTTTTTCAACCTCTTCTTGTAGAAGGGTCAGGATCCAGCAAAATATCAATCATGTTCAAATCCAAAATGCATGAGACATGACGAAGTTGTGAACGATCCTAACCAGCCAATCATAGTCCGCGATAATAACGTCATGCTACCGGCGATTCTACGGTCGCAGACTATGATTGGCTGGTTAGGATCACGACTACCGAGCTGAAAATAAAATAAGCGTATCTTCTGGGGCCTGCCGACTGGCTGTAATTCCAGCTTGTCCCAGAACGGGACAAGCTTCTCTCTGAGAAGCCGTTGCCACACAATCATGTAGATGATGGTTCAAACACGTGGACAGCACCTGTTGAGAACACATAACTTTTTAGCGGCGTGGCACATGGGTTCAAAGAAAGAAAGTTGCTTCATATTCTTATAAAAAAACAACAACATAAAACCAACATAAACCTCGTAAAAAGTAACATATCTAGGGGGTGTTTCACCGATGATGTGCATAAGTTATGCACGACTTTATGCACGACTGATGACATGGTTTTACTTGCTAAATCAGATTCTCAATGATTTTGAATCCCATCTCAGCTAAAGATGAAATCTAATCTTTGTAGATTAAAATTCCTTTTGTTAACAAACAGCATCTGAAGACAAAGTAATCAATTTGTTAATTGACTAGGATTGTAGGAAATTCACTCCCACTCTGCCAAAACAGGAACAAATTGGGATTTCTCATTATTTTAGCACAAGGACAGGTTACCAGTTGTGAGTAACTTACACACATCTTGGTGAACTGGTCCCTGGCCTACATTCATTCGCAGTCACTGTATAAGTAGTTTTTCACCTCTTTTTGATAGGATCTCCCTTTTTTCAATATCGTCTACTTTAAGAAAAAGTGTATAATCAGGCTAGCAGTTTGTTTTGTCTGTTTCTTTGCACTGTTAGTAATTTGTACATCTGCTCATGTTTCTTGTGTGAATGCTTATAAATTAGTATGTTTAAGTGCAACACAGTTTACAGACGCCAAGGAGGTGGATTTTTTCCCGCATACACTGTGTACACGAATACCTTTTGTGTATGCACATCGTGCCGCACGACAGCGCGCTCGCATACACAATCAAATTGAAATGCTATATCGATCGGGACTACTGGTGACGTCACGCTCAATACAAAGGTCATCGAATCGTCGCGGAGCGCCGTGGCGTTTCCTTTATGTGGGCGTACTTACGTACCAGCACCTAAGTACCAGCACTTAAGTAGAAACAGGATATGAATATGAATGAACTGCCTCCTACATATTCATGACTGTAGAAATGTGTTTATTTATTATGAAAACGTTTAATAATTGCTAGAACAAAAGCAGGATTGTGTTTTATATTACTGTTTACTTGCAAAATAAGATTTTCTTGACAGCTTACATATATATTGACATTTTACGTATAATTTTACTAACAGAGCGGTAAAATGTTTCGGCTTGTCGAATGGGTAACCATTTTTCTCTGTACTGCCAATAAGGGTGTGGACCCTGTGAAAACAACGTTTCGGTATCGCTTCTCGGCCTTTTGGCTAAGATCATGTGTAGTATCTGTTCTTTTCAGCTTAATATCTGAAACGTGGCTCACCGAGTCACTAGTATATTAAACTGATTTTTGAACTTAGATCATGGAATAGGAGCTTGCTCCGTCCTGATCACGGGTTGGCCCGGTATTGCAGTACCTCCGGGATCGGCCCACCCTTCGGGGTAATAATCTACCAAAGAAAGAATCTTCCTTCCTCTCTTCCCTTGACCCCTTCTTTTGACCATTTTTTTCACGTAAAGGAAAAACCGGGTTCATACTGTTTATTTATCAACGTACATAGCGCCTGCCCCTAAAAACGTTCCCTCACCCCAACGCCCCCTGAACCCCCCCTTCCCCCCCCCCCTTCCTCCTTTTCCCGGCCAATAATATAATACAATTTAAGAAAATCCGTCTTACGCAGGATACATGGCTTACAGACCTAGGGAAAGGAAACAGTAAAAAATCGTGGTAAACCAATATGAACTGTATTGTATCGAGGAGGTCACAAACAGCCCCCGTTTTTCCCGATGACCGAGCAAATCCCCTTCCCCATCGACACTCCTGTGGCCACCTCGATTGGTAGGACTGTCCATCATCCCGGATCATAAGCCAGCCCTGATATTTTCATTCCCTTAAATCCCACTTACTGAGGTTTACCCGACAATTTTCCAACTCTCCATGGGGCTTGCCTAAGTTGTGGATTGAGTTATCCTGAAGTTTGTCATTCCGTGGACTGGCCAATAGGATATGGCATCGGTCCTTCCAGGAGAGAGAAGGAGAGAGAGAGAGAGAGAGAGAGAGAGAGGATGGCATAAAATATTTGTGAAGAATGAGAGTGGGTAAAAAAGGAAAGGGAGAGATAGAGAAGGGTAGGGTATAGGGGTGAAAAGGAGCACAAAAGGAAATGAGAGAAGGAAAGAAAGAGAAAGAGAGGAAGAAATGGGAGAAAAATCAACGAGATATCTGTATCTATGAATATGAATTATTTTGAAAACGTTTAATGTTGTGAAAAAAAATCCACAAGGAGAATCTTTATGTATTAATATTCTTCCTTCTGAAGATATTTCCAAGGTAACCATAATGACACCGTGTGTCACAAGTATACAGTGCACTTTTCCTTTATCAATTTCAATTCAAATTTGGTTTATTGATGAAAGCATACTAAAGAAGAAAATCCGGAGACTTATGGCATTCAGTTTACAAATAAAATACGATCCTAACCAGCCAATCATAGTCCGCGACAATAACGTCATGCTACCAGCGATTCAACGGTCGCAGACTATGATTGGCTGGTTAGGATCACTCACAACTTCGTCATGTCTCATGCATTTTGGATTTGAACATGGTTGATATTTTGCTGGATCCTGACCCTTCTACAGAGGTTGAAAAAAAATGGTATGTTCAAGAAGTACAATAGATTCCGCTTCAGATGATCTATAAGTGTTGGGGGTTCAAAAGCGATTGACATTGAAATGTAGAGTTTATTTTCATTTTTCTTTTTTTAATTAGAGCCACATATTTATCTCGAATTTGCAATATTTTTCTGCCTGTTTTGATGAAATGTTTTTTTTTTCAGACTTGGTAAATTTCGACCTCCAACATACAGTTGCAAAAGAAAGCGTACGAAAATATGGTTTATTCATGGGATATCGCAGTTTGAAAAGGAGACCTTTTCTGCGGTTCGAGAGGTCAAGTGAAGGTCACGACTACCGAGCTGAACATAAAATATAAAAATTTGCTGGGGGCTGCCGACTGGCTGTAAAACAGAACAGGACAAGCTTCTCTCTGAGAAACCGTTGCCACACAATCATGTTTATAATAGTTCAAACACCTGAACAGCACCTGTTGAGAACACGTAACTTTTCAACTGCGTGGCACATGGGTTCAATGAAAGAAAGTTGCTTCATATTCTTCCATAACACATCCCTGCTATGATCACTGTTGCTTCTTCTATCCACTTCATTTATAACCAGTTGTCTTGACAACATCATATGACGTCACACTTCGGTACTCTACGGAATTCACATAGTAACAGTAATTTGTCCCATATGTGAAGCGGTAAATAGTCCATTGACGTATATCTTTCTGTTCCATGCTCATTTTATTGATAGACCAGGGATGTGTTATGGAAGGATAGGAAGCAACTTTCTTTCTTTGAACCCATGTGCCAAGCCGCTGAAAAGTTATGGTGTTCTCAACAGGTGCTGTTCAGGTGTTTGAACAATTATGAACATGATTGTGTGGCAACGGTTTCTCAGATAGAACAAAAGAAATGTACTCATTTCGCTTGTCCCGTTCTGTTAATGACATAATACTTCCATGAGCACAACAGGTATCAGCAAACACAAATAAACAAGTTTTTCAAGTAAAATATCTCTGCTTCACGCAAACACACACAAACGCCGTTAATGATAACACACAGCTTAATATATCATTTTGAGGGTGGTTGAATCTCCCAAATGCACAAGTTGTCGGAAAGGGAAGAAATTGGTCAATTTTGTAATTAATACAAATAGCTTATATGTCCGATTTTTAATGATTCCTCAATACTTTTCGAAACAAAAACAGAGTATTAGGATCTGTCATTATCTGCCGTTAACTTCCTTATAGTTTGCAAACGTATTTGTCAAAAACAAAACATCTACAGACAAAATGCGAAATTAAAGAAATTTCTTTCCAAGGTGACATCAGCTAAATGTCGGCTCGGCACATGGAAAATCAAAGCATTGTCATGATTATGGAATTCTTTTGACATTCATGAGCACCCTTTAGAACCCATACAGATGTTTGAATGTATTATGCTCGAGTTTCTACTCCTTCATAACACCTCCATGGATAGACTTCCCATTTAGTCATAGTAATGTTTACTTCTCATACGTCACTGGAGGCGTACGTAATTTAGTAACACTTTAAATAAGTTAATAGCACCCGCCGGTCTCCCTCCTGAATAGGCGAATAGCACGGTGTTGTGTATTCAGCTACATGATCGCTGTCATATATGAATATATATTTCCTGTATGTAGTATGCTCCTTTAAGTTTCAACCAAGCTTGCATGTAACATTTCCACTTTGTCTTCTGTCTGTCTCAAACTCTCAGTCCTCCTCCTATTCCCGCATTCCTATAGGTATTCACATGTCCACAGCATCCTACCACTGGTCACTCCCTCACATCTCTTCACCCCAAATATCTTCGTACTGACCAGTATACCAATGATGACTAATGTTGGAACTACGTGTATTATCCTCATGTATATATCAACGAAAGTATTCCAGAATTAAAACACATGTATACAAACAGGTCACTCGCTCTCTGTTCGAGTCTAGTGTATTATCTTTATGTACCTATCCCAAAACATAAAACACGGAAATAACATAGTGCGCTTTGTGTGCCTTCAACATAAATATATGCTATTTATAAACCGATTATTCATAACAGTTATAATACTGTAAAACCGATCAATAAAGACACTTGAGTGATATACCGCGTATATCACATTAAAACGAAGAGCAATGCATTCAGTCACTTTGTGAACGTCTCTCCTCTTACATCAATACATCTTGGAATTGAGGTACAATCAAGGATGGTGGAGGGGGAAATTTGTCTTATTATTCGTTATGATCGATGAAGTAGTGAAATATGATCATCATGTATGAATATTATATTCTGATTTTTTTCTCAAAAAAAATGTTCAATTTTGTTTTTCTAATTTTCCACTTTCATTCAAATCAAATTTTAAAAAGATATTATTTTCCACTTTATATACGGACTGTGTACCCTTTTTAGTGCGGTCTTCTTTATTTCCTCGCTTTGAAAACATGCTTTAAACCTCGTACGAACTTAGAATTTGTTTTGCTATGTAAATAATGTAATTAGTATGTTAGTAAAAATTACTTCGATACAATGACATAAACAGGTTCAATAGTATTAACAAATGAATGAAATCATCATATGCAAGCACCGTACGTATTTGCATATAAGTAGACAAAATGAAATGTCTTTCGTAAACGCAGTTTTAGAGAATCACTGATCCTTTAAATAGCATCTCTCCTTCATAATTAATGATAAATGTACTTTACCCAGATTCCCTTTTGCCAAAATATTTCCTTTAACACATTTACTACGCCTTGAAAACCCGATTGGCTACCTACACATCTTGACATCAATGGTTATGGGAGAGTTAACCCTTACATTTCCAGACTTTATGGTGGACTAATTAAGGTATACAGGCGAAGCGCACGTATGCGACGCTGTGAAGAAAAAATCGGCCGTAAATAAAGGAGTTACAATTACAATTGCAGGTCAAAACAATTTTAATATTGCGACAATAAAAACACACACACACACACACTAATAAACCCCCTTTAGCCAAATCATAATAAGGATAACTCATTTCTTGCTATGTCTCGGCGGCAAATCACTAGCGCCAAAATGCAGACAGCGAGCGGCATAGGTGAACCACTTCCTGGACAAGCGGTTTCTTGCCTAGAGTATATTGCTGCACCATCAATGCAAATGCTATAGGCCGGAGAGCAAGCTGTTTGGCCGAGTGAAAATCAGCCATCTCTGGCCATGAAAAGTACGAATTTTTACACTTTGTGCTCCCATGTGATTGAGAGGGTTAATCACCGCAAACTATGTCGAGAGGGTTCGTGGTCAATCTCGCCCTCAACAGGCGATGTGAGTAACTGTGTCGTCTCGCTCGCAGGCGGCGAAACACCATTAGCCCACGACGCTGTCCCTCTCTGCTCATGTATCTGCACCTGTACCGCCGCGGCTAACATCACGGCCACACCAAACACGAGCAGCGTCCCCGTTAGCAGGCTCAGCGCCTCCTTGGAGTTGGCCAACGCGTCCGTCATGGGCGTGACGAGGAGGTTGACAGCGCCACCCAAAGAGAAGGCTATGAAGTAGGTGACGCCGAAAACCATGGTGCGGCTGTCCTCCGGAGTGAGGTCAGCGATGGCAGCGAGCACCACGGCATAGAACCAATCGACCATGAATAAGACGATGGCGAAGAGGATAAAGACGGTCGGAGAACCGGTCTGGAAGATGAACGGTACGCAGCTCGCCATCCCTGCCTGTAAGACGAAGACAGGGGCCCGTCTTTATTCATCTCTTTTATCTTCATAAAATTGCATTGTTCACTTCAGGGCACCGTCTTAGAATTTCGATTGATGTGAATTCGGTAAAAGATGAGACGCTTCATTAAACTCAGCTCGGCTTCGTTGAATAGAACATCTAATATCTTTCACCTTATACGAAATATTGTTCCATTGCACCCATGACCATTCCATTTTGTATACTATCACATACATAAACGATTAAATATCGATACCATGTCGACATGAAAAGATGTTTCACTTACCTTGTCGATTTAGCAAATTTCGTTAATAGCCGACATGACCAAATACATGAAAATTCTTTAGCGAAGTCGACTTTCCAAAAAATAATGTAGCACATGGTGAAATTGATTATCTTGCCAAGTTGATTCAACGCAAAATCCATGACGTTATAGCACAATGAATTATCTTACAAAATTTCAAGTCAACATTTCAAAAATTATCCTGCCAAGTCGACTTCTAAAGAGATACTTTCTTGTCATCATGACGATACGTATCATCGTGCCAAGTTCACTTCACAGCAAGTTGATGTTGTTATGGCGACATGAATTATCTTACGAAGTAGTTTTCGAAAAAAAGCACATTTCTTCATGGCGACGTAAAGGCTAGCCTATGGCGACACATATTTTGAGGGACGTCGACTTGGTAAGAAGATTTATTTTACCATGACGACATATGTCTTTGGGGAAGTCGACTTGTTATGATATTTCATGTCGCTATAACTTTTCGGGCAACGAATTCGTGTCTCTTATAACACATTTTAAATGGTTAAATATAAAATGTGCAGATATGCATACATGGATAACTCAGTTAAATAATTGAATGATAAGCTCACCAATAGGAACAGACAAAGCCATAGTCTCCCACGGATGGCGTAGTAAGGGCGTAAACAGTCGCCGGCGTACCCGCCCAAAACGCAGCTCGGCAAAGCCACGACAAGCGTAATCCACGTGAGGATGTTAACGTCGAGGTCCGGGTAGTACGTCTCCAGATGGTTGGTGATATTGAAGGAGACGACGATGATGCCGCCGGTGCGCATGGTGTTGCCCACGAGGACGGGAACGAGGATTCGCCAGGGCGTCCTCAGCAGACTGGCCTGGAGCTCCGCGCGTGTCAGCCTCAGCTTCATCTGCAACAGTAATTGTTTTAATGCACAGCATAATTCCCATAGAGTTCCCATATATTCTCTTGCTACATGAATGATGTTTCTCTTACATTGCAACAGCACCCCCCCCCCCCCTCAATTGCAATATTTACATTTAAGTTTCGACACAAAATTCCAACCAGCCTATTTCTTATAACGGCTCAATCATCTGGAACCCTATACCTAGTAGTATAAAAGACAATCGTACACTTATGTACTGTGTCAATTTAATTGTCTGTAGTTTAGTCGTATTTGTTTATGTGTGTCTGTTTTTTTAAGTACTGATCGAGGCATTCGCACAAGGTATACCTTTTGTTGCTAATCCCTTTATTCTATTTGTATATGAGTATTGTCCTTTTTTTTTTTTAAAGATTCCATTATGTTTTTCTTTATATCTGGTGACAGCCTGTGGGTCATGGACATGTAGTAACTGCCAATTACTGAGGTGTATTTATACTTACAAATCTGGTCATAATTTCTTATGACGGTCAGTGTAGATATGATTTGTCGTACATTTTGTCCGGCACAATACAATAAAATAAACATAAACTAATGGGAAGTCTTTTCTAAATGCCTGAAGATCTAAATAACAACTACTCTTACTATCATACACAATCATTAGTGAGATCCTAACCGCTGTCGAAATCACATTAATAAGTGAGACTTGCGTCCACACACACAAAATAAGTGAGATTTGGACCGAGGACGAAACATTAATTTTAAATTTCACTGATTGATCACACTTTGTACATTAACTAATAGATCAATGGCGAGGTTTCAGCATCCGTGGAATCATGTGTTAGGAGAAATATAGAGTATTGGTTAGAGTTCAATGTATCGTACCTGTAGCCGCGGGTCTCCTTCCTTCATGAAATAGGCAGCTACACCGAAAGCGATTCCGGCCAATGCAGTGAGGGCGTAGCACCATCGCCAGCCAATCGCATTGCTCGCATCCACGAAGAGGTAGCTAATTCCAAGGCCAGAGATGCTCCCGTAGTGAGTCACGCCAATCGCGAGAGTCTGCCGCTCCTGAAATTCACACGTACATTCCAGTTCAGCATGAGACACGATGCTTTAATAGCCTAAAAAGCCACATGTTTCATGCTGAGCTGGACAAAATGTACCGCAGTTAAAAACTGCGGCTCCTTCCCTTTCTTCCCTTTCCCTATGCCAATTCCTTTGAGCTGTAGTGTAACATACATTAACTCCTTTTCTGCCAGTCGCAATACTGCCCAATAGGAGTGATGTGTGTATTACCAGTGCAAAAATGCATCAATGGTGCACAAAGAGTTAATGATGGGAGTTATTTTTGGAGGTGCGTTCAAAGGCATTATCATGACGAGTGTTTTGGGAAGGAAAAGCGTGATAACGATGGGGCTTATATAAAGTGAAATAAACTCAAACAAACATGTTTATGAAAGTTCAATGAAATAAAAAAAAAAGAGAAGAAAATGATTGAACCATATTGTCGACATCGCTGGGTACGAATTTTGTTTGATTTCACCATTTCATCATTATTTCGGAGACGATTACTTTGCTACAATCAAACAAGGATGGGATCCGTTGTCCTAACAAAACGGCACTACATTTATTACAGTTCCCGTACTCCCTATTACCACTTCCCCTTTAATTTGTCAACGTACACGACCACCTTTCATACAAATCGCAAACAAAAGAGATTCTACCGTGGCTGGGCATGGGGGATGGCACCCATCTCTCACACTTCACTCGCTCCATCGCAATGACATCATCCCCTCATCAGCCCCTCACACACACGCACATCTGAGCGAAAGGATCGGATAAACTCATTACTGTTGCACGATGTATCTTCCCATTCCCCCACTCTAATCAGCAAAGGTCTCGTAAAAATGGTCATAAAGCAAATTAACAAGTTCATAGTATAGTATAAAGTAATATCTACATTGTATCTCGATATGCGGGCTAAAAGTATTACGTTCACGTCCCTCTACTATTAATTTAAAGATCTCAATAACAAAAATGATAATTAGGTCAGAAATATATTCCAAGTAGAAGCTCATGGCAACGTAATGTTATACGGATCAGTGATATTACAAAGAGATTAGTGACGGGATAAAATACCGTCTCCATGTACCTACACGCCGATAAACGAGAAAAAAATGACGACGAGGTAATCATAAAAAAAAGAGTTGACTGAACTAATTGAAATGATTCACATTAGACGTGAAATGATCCCATATAAAATACAAATTGTCATCTTGCCCCTCCAGCATGCTATATAATGACACCTTCCTATAGGAATGTGTCTACGTACCTGATTTCATTCGATCAGTTTGACAGATAAACTTTTGTTTTATCTGTATAAAAATTATACCGTATAATGATTACGCCGCGACTTTCTAAATTTCATTTTTTCACAAAACAGTGATAGCATAACGAGCGATGGATTCATGAGATAAGGTGTGCGTTAGAAGAAGACATCGCAATAATAGACAATACATTGTTTAGTTGTTAGAACCATAATTATGACCACGCGGTCATGACAATTCCTTGGACAGGACAGGTTTAAAGTGTTCTGCCATTTCTTACAACAGATAATGTGTTTAACCCTAACAGTATCAAGCTTCCAATTCCCCACTCTGTTGATTTTAAGCAAAATATCTTCACATGATGCTTCTTAACGTATTGACATCTATGTGAAAATAACACTGATCTTTTAGTCATGCATGAGTTAGCACACATTCAAAATGTCACTTTTCAAAAGTCACAAATGCCATTGGAGAAGGGGGGGGGGGGGTCCGTGAAACAAGATGTTGGCAAATTATGCTTCTTGTGTAAGTTTAAGTGCCTGTTCTTGTTTAATCATCCATTGTACGAATCCCCAACACCTACCCTGACATTTTTCATGTCTTTTTCACCGTTGACTGAGCACAGGTTTAGGGGAAATGTGTAACCCTCCTGAAATCGCCAAATCTATCCAGTGTATTCAATGAATTGACATCAGACATTGTTACCGACATGTGTTATTACAAATTGTGTGAACATAGGAGATGGCCGTCGTTTCATGGTCAAATGAGCACACTTTATAGATGAAGTAAAGAATGTTAAAATTTACTGTAAATTATGGCAAAATGCATATTAGCTATTTTACTAACAATTTGTCGATTTCAAAATTGGGTGTGTATCATCATATCCATTATCATTTTTCTCAAACCTTTCCTTACATTGTGATCAATAGTACATGGTTGAGTGAACACAATATTACAGATATTCATTGGCATGAAAATTATGACATAATATCATGTTAATGAAAAGTGAGTGTCACGTATCTTGCTGAACGTGTGTTATTCTGTTAAAGAGATATTTCCCATGATGTCTCGCTTGAGTATGTACACATTAAAAACAAAACATCTAATTTGTAGGATGACATAAAGGCGGGTGTGCTGAGAGGAAGACTAGTTTCGTTTTTTTTATGATTTAATGTGTCTTTATGCCTTTACTATCCTCCTCACATATTATATGACATTGTGTCTGGCATTTTATGTTTGAATATCCACGGTAAGCAAGTTCATAAAAAAACATATCCCTACTGGTAATACTATCCCCAAACTCACCAGATTTCCTGTCTAGTGCAGGCTGCCTGCTAGCACAAAGCATTGTTTTTATATAAATGATCAAAGATACAGAGCTAATATTCAGATCTTTCATGGAACAAAAAAAGAAGAAGAACATAACCCTTAAACTGAATGTATAAAACAAAAATTGACATCTTATATTGCATACCTTTTTGGCTTGACAACACATTTGTCTAAGTTCTCTGTAGGAAAGTGTTCGAATTGTTGCAACATAATAGTGGGTTGTTGTTTTTATCCATCAGTGTGTATTAACACACCTACTATACTATACCATGACAGTTCAAACGTAAAGTGGCAGACACAAGATCATACAATGTGTAAGGAGGTCATTAGAGGAATACAGACACGTTAAATCAGAAAAACCGAAATTAATCTTCCTCTCAGTGTATTTGTTTGTTTTATTTCATCGTTCAAATTTATTGCGTATCTACTAAAGCAAGACACTATGAAAAATGTTTAACATAATAGCGCACGTTTAGCACGATATGTGACATTCATTTCTCATTGACATGGAACAATGCCCCAAATTTTTATGCATTTGAATATCCCAATTTTTCCTGTAATTATGTTCACTCAACCGTGCACCATGGACTATGCACTATGGGTCACACATTGGATGATCAAACAACAACAGCACTTAAACTTACACCAGAAACATAATTTGGCAACATCTTGTTTCACAGCCCCACCCCTCCCCCCCCAAAAAAAAAAATGAAAATGAAAATAACAAAAAAGTGGAGAAAATGACACTTGTGACTTTTGAAAATGACATTTGGTCCTTGATATGTGCCACAAATTTTGTTGCTTAAAATGGTTTTGATAGAAGATTAGGCTATTTTGATTAGGCGGGGGGGGGGGGGGTGTTAATAACTGTTTTGTTGAGTTTAGATGGGCTAATCCCCCAAGATCGCCTATCCCAAACACAACTGCAGCTGCGGACATATTAATGACTTATGGCCTCTACAGTCAGAGTGGATATGAAAACAGACGATACATGGCAGCTTATATAAGAATGAGTTGCAGAACCCGAGTTACTTACCAGTGGAAACGTCATGGCAATGTAGCTGACTGACAACGGGAAGAATGGGCCGGAGCTGACAAAACAAAAATGGGGTTCATCTGAGTTGAAAAATAAACGTAAGCGTCAGGGCACACATGATTTCGTCTGCAACACGTCAAGGCATCAATACGTCACGTGAATGTGTCATGCCATTGTGTTATTTCAATGCATCATGACATTACGTTACATGAATGTCAGTGCGTCATGTCCTAACGTTGTATTACATTAATCCACTCAGTCATGCATGAGTGAGCACACATTAAAGGCAAAATTGTCAAAAGTCACAAGGGTAATTGTTTATGCCGTTTGAACAGTACATTCTGGCATTTCTTGTGCTATTTTTAAAATGTATTCACTCAACTATGACATGAAAATGACTTCTTATGTTCACTTAACATGTCATGTTACATCTTTGTCAAAATATCCAGAATTTTATTTTTTCACAAAATAAAGGGTTTTAAAAGTTTCGAACTCAAGAGGGATGAAGATTTTTTAAACTGTGCTCACTCAACCAGAACAATGGTTTAAGTGTCGGAATAGGTGTTAGTGCTTCGAGAGATTGATGATAAACAATGAAAAAACATAAATTATGCACCAGAAATGGAATTCATTAAAAATGCATATGACAGAATCCCCAAATTACGCTTGTGACTTTTGAAAAGTGACAATTTTGCCTTTAATGTGTGCTCACTCATGCATGAATGAGTGGATGGATGTGATTTTTACACGGAAGTTAGGCAATAAGTCAGTGGCGTAGACAGGTTCGTACACCTAAGGAGATGACTGGGCTGCCAACGCTCGAGAGAATCGACCGAGCCGGGGGGGGGGGGGGGGGTGTCCCCCCTCCCACGGTAGGGAGCTTTTGCAATTTTGAACTTGAAATCGTGCAATCTGATGCATACTTAATGAGGTAAAATAACATACAAGCGTGCACGCACACACACACATACTCTCTCTCTCACACACACACACACACACACACACTCACTTACACATACATTGTACTAAGCCTTAAATGGGCAGTCATAGTTTCGACGAGATCTACACACCGTGGCATACGAGTACGGAATGGACTGACACATATTTGGCAGGGAGGGTTCGTAATGGATCCAGGGGTAGTTTGGGTACCATTTGGCTTGAAACAGAATTTCTAGCGGTTTAGTTTTTAGTACGGGAATGGAAGAAGTTGGGGGTTGATTGGGGCTAACCCAGTCGTTAAAACCGGCATCAGTTTTATCATCATCTTTCGCCTCAGATGCTCCATCACCCTCAACGAAACTTTCTTCTGGTTAAATTTCCGTAAGGACAGGACTTTCTCCGACATTATCCGATTTTGATGTAGACGGCTGTTCGCCATCATGTTCTTCTTTCTCATTATGCTTGAATAAGAAGTGATATTTGATGTTTTCAACTTCTAACTTCTTAAGTTAGTCAACAAAGTGAGAAACAATCCTGCCAAATTATTTTGCCCAAATCCTCTTTGATAAAAGGTTATGCTAATTTGCTTAGTGAAGATAACCCACAAGATAACCACAAAATACTTGTAAGATTTTCTCTTTTTTACCGTCTGAATTGGCTTTCACCTTGTGAATGCGACTAATACCAATAAACATGATTACAATAATGATTATTATTTTTACTATTATCATCACCATTATGACTTACTTAAGTAAGCAAATATCATTCCCCCCAAGCCTGGGGGGGGGGGGGGGGGGAGATGATTGTACATGCCACCCCCACCTTGTGAAATGGGGGGGGATGCATCCCTCTTACCCCCCGTTCTACGCCCCTGCAATAAGTGAAGGTACTATCCTGCCAAATTCTGTTGCTCAAAACCTCTTCGATAAAAAGTTATGCTATTTTGCTTAGGGGGGAGGGGGGCTATTTTTTTTGTTGTGTTTAGATCATGGACCTAATATTTGATGGACTGTGATAGACCTATGATCTATCATGACCGCCGCCTCGAAAGAATTCAAGACATTCGGGTGTTTCAAACAATACGCTGTATTTGTAATTAGGCAATTCCTTCCTCTGAATATCAAAGTAAATTTTAGTTTGACAAATATTTCAAACGTCCAGCCTTCGCTGGAAGCTCATAGGCAATCTTCGTACACAAACTGTGTATTTGTTTGGGGGTGAGTGAATGATAAATTTGATAAAATTGTAGAAAGAATTTGATCCGTAAATCTTTCGGACACCTCCGGACACGAAATTGAGTATGTTTCCATGGAAGGTTAAACACTTAATAAACCATTTACGATATTACGATTAAGATATTTGTACGGAAATATAATTGACCAATATGCAATATAGAGGCATTTCTCTGACATGTTTTCTACAATATTCTCCATTTATCACAAAAACGAAACAAAAATTTTAAATTCACAGAATCGCACTTTAGTGCATGAAGTAGTTCTGAAATCTTCTGCGCACACAAAATTCCTAAAAATTCATCCTACACATTTGTCTTTCTTCAGTGGCGGCGAACCTCCTTTGATCAAAGAGACAAACACATGAAATATTCCATTGTGATATAAACGCACGCAACTGTTGTAGGAATAGATTACTCTCCGTATTGAATCCAGTTCTTACATTTCCCTGGTTGGAACAGGCTGGTTAGATCAGGGATGTGTTAGGAAGGAGAAGCAACTCGAACATAATATATTCAAACATCTGTATGGATTGCTAAAGCGTGCTAATGGATGTCAAAAGCATTACACAATCACTACAATGCTTTGATGTCCCATGCGCGGCACCGACATTTAGCTGCTGTCAACTTAGAAAGCAATATCTTTAATTCCCTGTTTTGTCTCTGGAAGCTATGTTTCTTATCACATTTTTGTGCAATTTTCAAGAAAGTTACGGGCAACACCACTAAAAATCCTGTACTCGGTTTTCTTCTAAATAAATGTTGAATGATGCACAACGGAGATATAAGATAATATTTTTACTTACACAATTAACAAATTTCTTCACTTTCCGCAGATTTCCGTGCATTTGCGTGCAACTGAGATATTTTAGTAAAAAAATGTGTTTATTTTTGTTCGCTGATATCTCTTTTTCTCACAAAAGTATTGATGCAATCCAACAGAGCTGGACAAGCGAAATAAGACTCTTACATTTCTTTTGTTCTATCTGAAAAACCGTTGCTACGCAATCCTGTTCGTTATTATTAAAACACCTGAATAGCACACGCTGTGATGGCATTTCTTTCGGCGGTGCCACGCATGGGTTCAAAGAAAGAAAGTTGTTTCATATCCTTCCATAACACTTCCCTGCTCTGACAAACCTCTGACAAGCTTCGGGGTTCCCATTGGTAACGTATTGTTTGAATGGCGTGAATAATATACTTTATTTAACGCCGTTGACATTTATGGTATTTTGACTTCTCATAGTCATTGGAGGCGTGCGGTTTTTTTTTCTTCAAATTTTAGTCAAAATGAGACCTTATTGCGGCAAACGAATGTGAAATTTGTTTTTAGTGGATAATTTTACATAGATTAGTGGGAACTTATTTTTCTAATTTAGTAACCCTTTAATGCTGTGAATACATTTTATGTTAAGCAATCAAATTTCCTGAAAAATATCTTGTAAATCATTTATTGAGTGTTTCATCTTTCATGGAAACAACCTCAATTTCGTGTCGGGAGGTTTCCTTATAAAAGTTACGGATCAAATTCTTTCTACGAATTTTTTTTCAAAATTTCCCTTCGCTCACCCCAAAACTAATTAACAGTGTGTGCAAAAAGATCAGCTACGAGCTACCAGCGAAGGCTGAACGGTTGACATATTTCTCAAAAAAAAAATTTTTTTGGTTATTCAGAGGAAGGCACTATCTAATTAGAAATGCAGCTAATTGTTCAAAGCACCTGAATGGCTTGATTTTTTATGAGGCGGCGGTCATCATAGATCAACGGAAGTCTATCCGAGCGCAGTCCATCCATGATATGTCCATGGTCTGCATGAGTCGTTGGCAAGGAAGTGAGCTAGTCTTTGTAATATTGTGCCAAATATTTACATTTTATGTTTGCTGTATATCAATTGTGTACCGTATGCATCAGCCTGTTTAAAGAATAATTGATAATTAACGTTTTTTTACAGTGCATCTTTGCCGAGGTATGGTCTTGCCAAAAATAATTAAATATCCAATATACTTTGTTTACTATAAATACATTTATTGTTAATTTCCATTTGATGAAGTTTCATTTATTACTTAAACAAACTGTCAAATTCTCAACATGCATGGCTATTCAACGATTCTGTTTGAAATCTTTGACCAATAAAACGGCAAATCAGCGTTCATGCATTTCACAGGCGACACCTGTCAACAATAATGCACTTGTGTGATGTATTCACAACTTTCCCCATAACTTCGTAGTAACTCGTTATTACCTTCATCTTTATTCCGCAATTCAGTTTCAATGGGTGGAACGCACTCTGAATCTTTTAGTTGTTGCTCCTCGGACAAGCTTGAGATTACCATTGTAACGTATTGTTTGAACAACGTGAATGAAATTTGCATACGTAACGAAAATAGTCTATAAATGCTAGATGCTGAAAAAAACTTTTGACACTTTTGAAATATAATTAAAACTCAGATACAACATACACCAAATTGAAATTAACACATCGCAAAGTCAAAGGATGTCAACTTTTTTAGAGACAGGTCTTGGGAAATCTTATTAATTATTTTTTTTGTAATAATCCTTGGAATATTTAATAAGATTTTCACTTTCGGACAAATTTGTACCTCAAAATTTGTGTGTATGAGATGGGGGGGGGGGGGGGGGGGCAACAGAAAGAAGGGGGGAAAGACCCATTAACCCAGAATGAAAGGTTTCTCCCAAAATTTATTCGCCGATGCAGGTTATATTTGACAGTCCATCTGAACTCTAACATTAGAACATTAGTACAGTAGAAAAAAGAAACTTTCCTTTTGTATTCAGAATATTAAGGGCGTCGCAATCTGGCAACGCATGAGCTGGATGGGTGGCGGTGGTGGTGGTGGTGGTGGTGGTGGTGGTGATGGAGGGGGTGGATAGGCAAAGGCTACTCACAATATCCCAAAGAGGAAACGTAGCAGAGCTACTGTCCAGTATTCGTTGACCAAGGAGGTCGCCAGAGTGCACAAGCTCCACAGCAGTGTCAACAGCGCCAGGGAGACCGTCTGCCGCATGTGGACGGCTTGGGCTAAGCCTAGGAGCGGCACTGTTGCGATGCCCTGGATGATCAGGTAGATGGGCCCGGCGAGGACGTCGTAGGCTGTGCCCATGCCGGTGTACACCGTGTAGCAACCAGCGGGGAAGTACGTCGTGCTATTGGTGTTGCACCTTGTGTAGTTCAGGGCAGAGGCATGTTGGGGGAGGGGCACATGTATGATTACTATGAAGCGGCAAACACAACATAATGAATATCACAGTAACAATACCAATGAAAAAGGCAAAGATAATGTCTATCTCAATACCTTGTATTTTGGGAATAATTTGTATGCACACTGTTAAGCCACAATTGCAGTTGCAATGTGCGCATGAGCAAAATATTGCTGGTATACGAATGACCCTCGGCAGCCAAATGGCAGGCACCGGAAAATACGCTTATTTTATTTTCAGCGAGGTAGTCGTGACCTTCACTTGACCTCTCGAACAGCTGAAAACGTCTCCTTTTCAAACTGCGATATCTTCATGAATATACCATATTTTCGTGCGCTTTCTTTTGTAACTATATGTTGGATGTCGAAATTTACCAAGTGTGAAAAAAATTAAAAAAATTAAAATGAACTCTATATTTCAATGTCAATCGCTGTTGAGCCCCTGACATTTAGAGATCATCTGAAGCGGAATTTATTGTACTTTATGAGGATACCATTATTGTTCAACCTCCCCCCCCCCCCCCCCCCATAGAAGGGTCAGGATCCAGCAAAACATCAACCATGTTCAAATCCAAAATGAGCGAGATGTGACGAAGTTGTGAACGATCCTAACCAGCCAATCATAGTCCACGATAATAACGAAATTCCACCGGCGATCCAAGGGTCACGTACAGGATTTTTAGTGATGTTGCCCGTAACTTTCTTAAAAATTGCACAAAAATGTGATATGAAACATAGTTTCCAGAGACAAAACAGTAAATAATTGTTAAATGATGCACAAACAGAGATATAATATTCTTACTTACACAATTAACAAATTTCTTCACTCTCCGCAGATTTCCGCAAATGTGGGATTCAATCATTATCAAAATTATATCTTAAGCTGTTTATTTTCATTAACAGAGTTTGCGTGCATTTGCGTGCAACTGAGATATTTTAGTAGAAAAAAACTGTTTTTTTTTGTACACTGATATCTCTTTTCCTCACAAAACTATTGATGCAATCCAACAGAACAGGACAAGCGAAATAAGACTCTACATTTCTTTTGTTCTATCTGAAAAACCGTTGCTAAGCAATCCTGTTCGTTATTATTAAAACACCTGAAATGGTCCAATACTAATAGCCGGCGTATCCGGGTACTTGACCAACAATAGACCGTTGATGCGCCTCGACTTGTTACCGCCGGTCAATGCGAGGCGCATCAACGGTCTATTGTTGGTCAAGTACCCGGATACGCCGGCTATTAGTATTGGACCATTTATAGTTAGTGCGCTGCACTGACCATAGGGTATTTAAACCCCTGCTTACTACAATTTTGTATCACACCTGACGAAGCGTTGCAGCGGCACACGAAACGTCGTGATCTTTTCGATACCGTTTACCTTACATTGCGAGACAAACGATTATCAGTAGCCAATGAACATCATGTTTATTGTATTTTAATGGAATGTAATCTACAACCTGCAGCTTGGTAACATAGAACAAACGGTACATCACACACCTGCCTTCTTGCGCACAAAATAAACTGCCCTCCATGCTTCTCTCGACGAGGTAGTCTCGAATTGCTGTCGCGTTCTTCACGATACATGCGGTGTCGCCAAACTCGAGCTCCGCGGCCATATCATATATGGTCCCTACCAATACATATCTGTGGAAGAAACAGGTATCAAATAGATTGAAAGACAGAGACCAACGCAAATACTAGGTGTTAAAACAAACTTTTGACACTGTTGAAAAATAATAATATGATTTCCACTCTTGAACTAAGTTGGATCTGAAAATGTGTGTGTATCAGATCATTAATTCAGAACACAACAATGTGGAGTCATTGTGCATCACACATGGCAACCCACAACTTCTGTTCTGCCAGAAGCACCATACATTATCAATGACACTGTGATAGAGTGGCTAGTTGATTAATAGGTGTGCTGCTTCTCTATTAAGCTTATTTTTAATCTTCAGAAAAAATAAACAATGTTGCTCTTCATTTATATGATGAAGAATATACAACCTTTATAATTGTAAACCCCAAATCCCGATGGATACGAGGTCGTCGTTAAGTACATCACCCCAATGGCGGATATATCACTACTCGACTGTGGACCAGTGATCGGAATATGTTTCCGAGCCTAATGTTCTTCCCTTTCAGAGACAAGTCTAGGAAGCCCAATAATAACCTTAAAGAGGTTATGTTATGTTTTCGACCAGTATTATGTTCCCTATAATGCGCATGGGTTAACGCGTTATTACGTTCACCCGTAATGCAATGGGTGGAATGCACTCTGTGAATTTGTTAGATGTTGCTGGTCGGAAAAACTTCGGGCAAGGTTTCTGTTTTAATATTAGTGACGTTATGTTTTAAAGACGTTCCATGCAATGTGCATTAACAACTAAATGGTATATTGAAACACATATGAACTACTACCATGACTACAGCCGTCATATAAGCCTAGATAATTATGTTTCTGCATGAAACCATGTTTACATCAAGAAGACGAGCTGGTTTATCCCCTTCAGATCTCTGCAAATTCTATGTTGATTGATCCCCTCAGTAAAAAAAAATATGCCTGTGAAGTTTTTCACTCGGGAACTTTCAAAATAATCACACCAAGTTCTATACTTACACTGAAGCCTTTCAAGTGCTAGACATGAGAGCTTCGTCAGAAAGTCGTACTAGCATGTGTGAAACCCTGTTTTCTGAAATGACATCGTCTACCCATAAGCTGCCCCATCTTCTTCCATTAAACCCCGTACTCATTCAGAAACCAAACAAAATGATATTCACCTAAATGCAAGATGGACATGTATAAACACAGTGTTGTGCCCTGGTCCCTTTTCAATCTGTAGTAAAATACCACAGGAAAAATAGTAAAATCTTTCACATATCTGGAAAACAGCTCTTCTTTGCGTCGATCGTTCTTCTGCTTCTTACTCCTCAGTGTCTCTGTTTTTGTCTTGTTTGCGTAATTCTTGTCAGGTTTTTGTCTCTCAATTTCTTCATCCGTACACTTCTCCTCTCCCTTCAGCTCCTTTTCTGCCCTTTTTTTTTCTTTAGAGGGTTACTAAATTAGACAAATAAGTTCCCACCAATCTATGTAAAATTATCCACTAAAAACGAATTTCACATTCGTTTGCCGCAATAAAGTCTCATTTTGACAAAAATTCGAAAAACCCCACACCTCTAGTGAGCGTATAAGGAGTCAAAATTCCATAGATTATACGGAAGTCAACAATAGACCATTTTCGTAATGTATTCACAACTTTCCTCCTAACTGCGTAGTAACGCATTATTGCTTTCACCTGTATCTTGTCATTCAGATTCAATGGATGGAATGCACTTTGAATCTTTTAGTTGTTGCTACTCAAACCTCGGAAAAGCTGTGGGGTTCCCATTAGTAACGTATTGTTTGAATGGTGCGAATGAAATATTTCATTTACGCCGTTAGCATTTATGGCATTTTGACTTCTCATACGTCACTGAAGGCGTGCGGTTTTTTTTTCAAATTTTCGTCAAAATGAGACCTTATTGCGGCAAACGAATGTGAAATTCGTTTTTAGTGGATAATTTTACATAGATAAGTGGGAACGTATCTTTCTAATTTAGTAACCCTTTAATGTTACACTTCTTCCTTTTTTTTTTACATCTTTCTGTTATGCGTCTTTTCTATTTATCATATAAATTCATATTTATCAAAATGTATAATGCAATATGGTTCTGGAGCCATAGTCTGAATGGCATTTATATATCGTCATACCATTCTTTGGAGCTGCCTGTTTTTTTAACGCACTGTGTAAAATTCTCAATTAATGTTGTTTGTCCTTATTTGTGCAATTTTGTCTGGTTTAACGATCATTTGTCTATACATTGATAATCACTGCTCTTGGAATCTAAATGTATATTGCAAAATGTTTTAAGAGCTATTCGTAAATCTCATGCATATCTCGTGAACTAATTCAACACACCTGTGGGTACAGATCACAATGAGAAATGCTTATATCAATATATTATATTACTCTTTTCCCGCTCCTCCTTTCTCTCCATAATATGTCCTCTAATCTCTTTCTTATAGTTGTTCCCCCTACCATGCCCATCGTTTTCTCTCTCCCCTCTCCGCTGCCCACACACTCGTTGTCAGCATAAAACTTTCCCTCCTCATGTGCATCTCCTTTGTTATATCAATATGCGAAATGTTTAGAATGTGTGGAATGTCTCTTTGTGAAATATTGTAATGTTAATCAAGAACTAACACTTACCATTTGTATAAACACAACAAAAAAAGTAAGTCCCCCTAAGCAAAATGTCATAACTTTTTATCGAAGAGATTTTGGGCAAAATAATTTGGAAGGATTGTTCCTTAACTTATTGACTAACTTATGTGTGAGAATCACATTAATCCAATTAATCAAGCATGAATGGGCAAATTCTAAAGGCAAAAATGTTACTTTTCAAAAGTCACATGGGTAATTTTTTTATTTTGTCATATGATTTTTGATGAACTCCATTACTGGTGCATAATTTATGTCCTTTTACTATTTATCATCCATCTCTCGACGCATTAATACCTATCCCGACACTAGGCCCATTGTTCTGGTTGAGTGAGCACCGTTTAACAAATACTCATCCCTCTTGACTTGACACTCTTAAAACCCTTTATTTTGGTGAATAAATAAAACTCTGGATATTTTTTACAATGATGTAATATGACCTATTATGTAAGCATAAGCATAAGGAAGCATTTTCGTATCATGGTTGAGTGAGAAAATTTTGAAAATTGCACAAAAAATGCCAAAATGTATTGTTAAAACGGCATAAAAAATTACCCTTGTGACTTTTGAAAAGTGACATTTTTGCCTTTAAAATTTGCCCACTCACGCATGATTAATTGGATTAATGTGATTCTCACACGGAAGTTAGTCCCGAGGTTAAGGAGCAATCCTGCCAAATTATTTTGCCCAAAATTTCTTCTATAAAAAGTTTTACTGTTTTGCTTGGGGGGGGGGGGGGACTCACTTCTTTTGTTTATATAAACACCTTTTTTTTCGACGTATATTATTTTGATACCCTTTTTTCACGTTTCGATGTATTTTGTCTCTAATATAGCTTCTGATTGATGCATCAATTTTTAAAGGCAGGTCTTCCTCCTCCCTTTGCCGCTCGTTCTCTTTTTTTAATGTTCCTCTTTCTATCTTTCTCTCTTCTCTGCTCACTCCACTTTTTCTCACTGTCTATCTCAATATCTTATTTTATTGCTTTATATCTCCTGTATATCGTATGGTTTTTTTTTTAAATGTCTAATTTCAGACAATGTATTTTGGTTTCCAGTTACATTTTTAATGATGGTTGCAACAGAACAACATATAAATAAAAGGACATTTTACTAGCTGTTTTTCAGTTAAAGGTCCTATGACATGAAAATGTATGCTGACTTAATTTGATGCAACTTAATATGTATGTAACAAACTCACTAACTGTTCAATAGAATTCTGTGTCCTATATTTTGAAATAATTTTTCTTCATTCTTTCTCAGCACTGATAACCCCGCCTCCAGAATATCCTCCAACTCAAGATTCCCCCTGTGACATCATCAAAGGTAGAAATTAGCAGGGTAATAGACATAATTTATGCACAAACTAAACATTGCAATGGCTACCTCCACCTGCCCCCAAGAGCATCACATGACTTCACACAATTCCATCTAACAACCTTTCATGTGGGAATAATCGTTTCCTTATGTCAGAAATGTGCTAGCGATGTCAAGGATTTTTTTTTTTGCATTGTGTAAACACGTGATGCTATTATAAGCAATATTGCGTTGTTTAGTTTGTGCATGAATTTTGTCTATTATCCTGCTAATTTCTTCCTTTGATGATGTCACAAGGGGAATCTTGAGGTGGAGGATATTCTGGAGGCGGGGCTTCTCAGTGCTGAGAAAAAAAAAGATAAAGAAAAATGACTTTAAAATATAGGAAACATAATTCCATTGAACAGTTAGTGATTTTGTTATGTACATATTAATTTGCATCAAATTAAGTCAACATATATTTTATGTCATAGGACCTTTAATAACACAATACGTAAACCTCTTTCATGAAGTATTTGCATCTATGTGATTACATGTACTTAGATACATGTGACCTTGAGTTTCAATGTGTGGAATGCACTTCTGTATGATATGCTGGTCGGAATAACTAAGTGCAATGAGTAATGCATTCTTACCGTGAGAGGAATACATCTTTATTGCGTTAATAGTTCATTATACTTTACTTTAGCTGAAAGACATGATTCTTTTTTTTTTTCAAGTTTAATCTATTCAACAATGTACCAATATCAAAATTACATACAAAGTACCAGAACGATTATTATATAAAAACATATTATGGTTTGAAATCCCACGACCCCCGCCCCCCCCCCCCCCCCCCCCCCCCCCGGCGGCGGTTGTCTGTGCTGTGGGTATGCTTGTTATGATTTGTGTGTAGTGTGTTTGATGAGTGGTGTGCGGTGAAGCGTGGGTTGATGTGATTGCGTATTTTAACAACTACAACATAACTTTGAAGCCCGAAATTACCAACCACACACTGTCAGACAACAAATACAAAAAGCTTAAGAAAAGCCCAGAGAACAACTACTCAAATACACACCACATTCTGAAAAACACAACGACACCGTCTTCTGCACAGTACCCTTCTCCCCCGCCACTGCCAAAATCCCAAGCATAATGAAATACAATGTATTTGTACACTGATGCTCCCCACAGACACAGGTCATGACACTACAAGTAACATCCATGTCACAGGTCAACAACCCACACTTCACCGCACACCACTCATCAAACACACTACACACAAATCATAACAAGCATACCCACAGCACAGACAACCGCCGCCAGGCAAGGTAAAACACTTTAAACCATTTATTCTAAAGCATTTTTCATACCTAATTTTTGCTATGTTTTTTATGCTTGATTTGATTTGATTTGATTGATATTGCCATATATGTTTGCTTATACAGTGTACTTGTTAATGTTTATACTTCAGAACTTGACTGAAGAAGGCGGCCTAACAGCCGAAAGCTTTCAATTAAACTTGGAAGGTCCAGCTACGCCCCAGCTCCTAGACTCTCTTTTATATATATATATATATATATATATATATATATATATATATATATTCAGTTCATTTGGTCTGGCTCTCCCCGACTCCTCTCAAAATTCCAAGACACAATCAACAGAAAACATCACTCGATCAAATACACTTTCAACTACTCTAACTCGGAAGTAAGCTTCCTTGACACACTACTTCAACTTAAAAAAGGAACACTGCAAACAGAACTGTACAACAAACCTACAGATAAACACACGTATCTTCTCCCCACATCCTGCAACCCCAAACACACTTTCCGCAGTATCCCTTTTAGTCAAGCCACCCGCATCAGACGAATTTGCTCGAATCAGGACAGAGCAACCCATCATCTCAAAAAACTAGAAGCACATCTCACACATCGACAATACAACACAAACATGGTCAGTCGACAATTACACAAAGCCACCAACATACCCCGAGACCAACTCCTCACCAAAAAGGAGAAGAAGGCTTCCAATAATGTGCACTTCTCTATCAACATTTACACCCGGCACATCAGCAGTACCCAAAATCATCCACAAACACTGACAACTTATCCAACAATGCCATACACTACAAACCATCTTCCCTAGAGCTCCCATGACATCATTCCGCCGCAGTAAATCACTCCGCGACCTACTTGTTAACGCCAAAGCACCGAACATCGAGACAAACAACAACAATCACGCAAACAACAACAACCACACAACCACCAGCAACAACAACCACGCCAACAACTCAACCACCCCTCTGGCTGAGACAAACAATTCCACGGCACAACTAGGATTCTACAAATGCAACGCCAAAAAATGCTCTCTTCATCAACACATTCAAGATACAACCACGTTCAAAAGCACCTCCACAGGACAGAAGTTCAAAATACGCAATCACATCAATTGTAAATCATCATGGGCGATATACCTTCTCACATGCACTAAATGCAATATGCAATACGTAGGAAAGACAGAGACAACGCTATATACACGCCTAAATAACACTAGATCGGAAGTTACCAACTACAACAAAAGCAAGCCAAACAGCAAGACTCTACCATACACTATACACTTCAACCTCCAGGGACACTCAGTTCAAAACATCAACATCACTGGCATCGAAATAGTCAAAACAAAGCACCACGACACCATCATGAAACGAGAGTTTCATTGGATATCCAAACTACAAACCTGAAGACCACGTGGTATCAATGCAGACCAATGACCATCCATTTTCACGCCTAAGTAAACACCGACCCCCAAACACGCCATATCACTTCACTATAGCTCAAGCACACTAGACACACAATAATTCCAATACTTATACCAAAATCGGGAAGGTAATTGACCATTTCTTGTATATTCTTGTATATTGATGACTATGATACGATTTATTTCTACCGTTTCTACCTTATACTTTGTATATTTCTGCCGTCTATGTGTTTATCGTTTCATAACTTATGTTCTTTTTGTTGATGTATTTATTGTTATTTCATATGTGTACTGTACTGTACTGTCGTTAATGTTATTGATTCCAGATCCTGATGAAGGGCAGGTGCCCGAAAGCTTGGTCCTAATTAGTGGTATACCATGTCTTGCAACGGCCCTCTTCGAAAACCCCCCTTTTCGGATCACACATATGATATGACGAAGAACCGCAAACGTACATCACCGAGACTGATCACAATTATATATATATATATATATATATTGTGAAAGAAATGGATGAAGAGAACAATGGTAGGCGTAGCTTAAATCAAGGTTCCCCAGAGCTATCTAGCTCTTGGGAACCTTGATTTTATTTTGATTTTATTTGGCCGAACATTTCAAGGATTTGTGATTTTATCACTAATTACTCCAAGTGTGGATCATATGAGGGAAAATAACTTTCAGCAAGTTTCTAAAATGCACAATACATGAATTTAAGACCATTGGCAAGAAGATTGCTCACAATCACCTTTTGACGGCCGTTTTGTCTTCCTAGTTCAGTATATTCCCTTTAATATACACATTGAATGTTTCATTTGCATCGGTTTTGTTTTACACCAGTGTCCAATTGTTTTAGGCTAAAGATTTTTTAAAATTCGCTATGTTCATTATCTGAAAAGAATAGGTCAATACTCGCGAAGGGGATGAAGTAGACAATTTGTCAGGCGTGAATACATACCCTGGGAAGTGGTCTCACATATCACTTATTATTAAACCTGGTTGCTGGGGTTATGTGGCATTGGTAAAAATATTATCGATAAGGGTTGAGGAATTATTGGCTATACGAGTGGGTATATTAATTAGGGGTAAAAATCATTTCGAAAGCACAACATCACAGAATTATTGAAAGTGTACATGTATTACATTTTAAGAGATCACGATTGAAATCTCCCATAAGAAAACACATTTTGTTTTCAAGAGAGGGAGCAGATAACATATTTTTAAGGAAAGCAATAAAATCATGTGTGTTAGCTTGTGGTGGTTTACAGAATTCTCCAATGATTATGTTTTTACATGGAATAATGAGTTCAATTAAAAAAAGAGTTTCGGCAACGCTCGGCATGCAATTTAGCTACTCTAATACTTTGGTTTGGAATCTATTTGATGTGCATATACCTACGCCACCCCCTAAATTGCCAACTCTGCTGCTTCACGTGTACAAAAAAAATGTATAAAATAGAGCGTTCCCAGGAGCAGCCATATTGGAGGACAAAACAATGAAAACCTGTGCATCAGATCATGAAAGCAATGACTTTTCATGGTCTGATGCACAGGTTTTTGTTGTTTGTCCTCCAATATGGCTGCTCCTGGGAACGAACTATATGTAAAGGATCATTTCCGTTTCGTTCAGTCCTATATCTGAGAATTCAAAGGAAAACTGGTCCAGAAATGCTTTGAAGTAGTCCAAGGTTTTGTTCAGACTTCTTACATTGACATGAAGAAGAAAAAAAATCATTGTTTAGGGTTGCCGACTTTTTATAAACTCATTTTCCGTTCAGTAATTAGAATCTGGAATTTGTGGTGATGGTCATTTGGGTGAGGTGCATAGAGTTTCAGAGTGGAGGTGTTCATTTTCTTGATATTATCCGCACCTTCTGGGTGACAAACAGGCAAAGAATTTTCTGGAGAATCATTGAATAGTGCACTAAAATCAATGTCATCTAATGCATGCAATGGGAATATACCTTTTTACCTATGTTTAAGCACATGGATAAACATCAGCCGTTTGATTAACACGATTAATGCAGATTCATTGTACTCTCATTCTAGTCACAAAAGAACCCTTCACAAAGATTTTCTCTTTGATCTCGATGTTCAATGCCGCCGACTCTCTGGATGAGTTTTGCCTGCATTTGACGTATAAACAAAATCGGATGCGCAGAAGAATTTGGGGAAATATCCTCACCCCATATGATTGCGCAGTTGTGACATGTAATACCTACGATGCATCAGTAAAGATTCAATCGAGGAATAGTGTTACAATATGGCAAAAAGGCTCTAAACGTGATATCAAGTTGCAGTATAAAAGTCTCAATTTCACAATGTTCCGCATCATACCTGCTTACAAAATTGCATGAAACGTTACTTTCAGATATTTTCCTTTCGGAAAGTATCAAATTTCGTATTTTGCTCGTCCTACGTAAGAAGCACTTAGTGACAAAATTAAAAGTTCAGCAGCGAAAGCTGAAATGTATGCATGTATAGGAATGCGTATGACCTATTATGAAATCCAGGTGAACGTAATGAAATCCAGGTGAACGCAATCGCGCATGCATCATATTGTTGAGAGCAGGTGCTAGTCATGAATATTAAGTGGCGGCATCAAACCTTGTTCAAAGCGATGTATATCCATGTACTTAAACATCCTTGGTATTACACGTACTAAAGCAAAAGGAACACAACGTAGAAAAAATAAACATAATGTTTGCATCAATGTCAAATCTACTTTTTTTGACATGAAGATACTGCTCACGTAAACATGGCTACTCTGACTACTCATGGACATGACTTTGTACATGACTAGTGTGCCACCACCTCATTTTGAACATGTGCACTTAATATATATTTGCGGGGTTTTTTTGGAAATGAATGTGAATATATCAAAAGCTCGAGAGGAAGGCTTGGTGAGTTTTTGTGACAGTTGTTGATAAATGAATTCCTCTACGACTCCATTTTATTCAGAAAAACGATTAATAGCACCTTTATCTGGACAAAATAATCTTGTAAAAAAGGATATATAGACATTCAAATAATGCTCAGCGATAACTAAGTCATGCAATGTAAAATGTGTGCATATAGAGTAAATATAGTAAAATGTTATTCTGTCGTAAGTTTACCGTAGCCTGCAACGTATTTTGCACGGGAATGCATATACAATACGATTCAATTTTAAAGGGTTACTAAATTAGAAAAATAAGTTCCCACCAATCTATATAAAATTATCCGCTAAAAACGAATTTCACATTCGTTTGCCGCAATAAAAAAAAAACCCGCACGCCTCCAGTGACGTATGAGAAGTCAAAATTCCATAGATTGTACGGAAGTCAACAATAGACCATTTTCGTAATGTATTCACAACTTTCCCCCTAACTGCGTAGTAACGTGTTATTGCATTTACCTGTATCTTGTCATTCATATTCAATGGATGGAATGCACTTTGAATCTATTAGTTGTTGCTACTCAGACAAACCTCGGACAAGCTTTGGGGTTCCCACTCGTAACGTATTGTTTGAATTGCGTGAATAAAACATTTTATTTACGCAGTTGGCATTTATGGCATTTTGACTTCTCATACGTCACTAGCGGCGTGCGTTTTTTCAAATTTTCATCAAAACGAGACTTTATTGCGGCAAACGAATGTGATATTCGTTTTTAGTGGATAATTTTACATAGATTAGTGGGAACTTATTTGTCTAATTTAGTAACCCTTTAATGCAGGATCTGACGATATCATATGCTTTTTAGCCGTGTAATGTACATTTTATAAGCTAGGAAATGTGTGTTAGATGAAACGTTTCTACTGCTTCGCTAGCTCGTTGGAAGAAGCGATGAGCTCATAACATATAAATTATTTACATTTCATTTTTCGTCAGAAAGAGAAAGAATACGTCAAAACGGAAAGAAGAAACAAGGACAGGATTCAAAGGCATTCGTCAAAATAACAATTTGCTTTGAGATCAATCTTATGTAAAAAGTAGTGGCACAACTGTACTTAAGTACACTTTAGAACACTGTTTGCGTTTAACCTCTTTTCAGAATGCGGGCCCTAGTTAATACTCACTGCTGAATGAAGTTCATCATGTTGAGAAATGTAAGCACGATTAAGCCGTAAATTCTCGCTACCCATGTAAGCTGGACACCGCCGTCGAGCGCTTCGCCCTGCTTCTCCTCGCTAGAGCTGCCTGCTCTGATCGGTATTACCTCCATGATCTCTACCAACTGACCAACACTGACTGGAAGCCAACGTCAACGACCGTTGATCATGTTAACTCCATTCACTACAAGGTGCCGTGTGTCCCTCAACCTCCTCTGCACAACAGCTGCGAACGGTTTGAGCTGAACTTGATGGAAGAGGCAGATCCTAAAGGTTTACCCTCAGAATCCAACTGCAATGATCGATCCACCAAAATTGTTTATTGGAATTGATGTAGCATTGAAGGTCATACAGAACTTAAAATCAGTTTTGGTGTCGATGTACTGAAGTACAAGCTGTCTATACACTATACCGGATTGGATCTATAAAATCCTTTGGATCGCGGATACGGAGTTTTTGGTACAAATTTATGGATACGCGTGGATACAAGCATGGGCGCTTGACAATAGAAATGTTCGAAGTGGATACAAACCATCTGCGTATTAGCAGATTAGGACTTCAGTAGAACTGTCCCACATGCAGTACTAAATAACGGTTGTTTCAACGGTTCGGCCGATGGAAATATTTAAGCGGTTACAAAACATCTGTCTTCCAAAACACAATGTAATATTGTCCTACACGCACTACTGGCTAAGTAATGGCTATATCGTGGTTTGGCCAATAGAAATGTTTCAAGCGGGCAGGACATCAATTGTTAGAATGTCATGTGTTCATAATAGGCAATAATTGATACGTTTAAGTATCGCCATAAAATAAGAGAGCAGGTACCTCCAACATCACGCGAAATGGCCGGAACCTAAGGAAAGTCAAACCCAAATCGCCTTTTTACTATCCCAGTGTTATACGGCAACACAACAATACGAATCACAATGTAACGCCTCCATTCTCACCTGGATCTGCATATTGCATACGTATAGGCCGATACTCACATGGACACACATACCTTTTGTCACTCTCCGAGTCCCATAGCCAATAAGCTACGTTACAGTTCACACGTGACTTTAAATGATCGGTAATTCATTTGGAATTTAGTTATAAAAACGTACATTGTTCTTGTAAAAGAATACAATTTAACCATTTAATAAAATACTTTCAGTCACATACATTATCGACACACATACATACATACTTACATGGGCGTCGACACACACACACAAACAAATACAAAATAAATCTCCTCACAGGACAGGCTGCATATCTTCAGCACCAGAGAAACTTGATGTTCACTTTGGCGTGTACGCGTATCTGAATAACAGTGTTGTCATAGTTCCATGTCAATTACGAATGCAAAGACAGAGACCCGAATAAGGATAGTATAATTTCATATATTTCAGATCTTAAGTTACGTACTTCAATTTGAATGTATGAGTAGAACATATAGTTGATTTTCCATTTATGTTTTCCTTCCAAGGGGCTTTTATTAATTCATTTCAAAACATAAACAAAATGTTGTTTTTATCTTAGAAAAAAATGCTTTTAAACATAGACACATTGATACATAACAAATGTTGATACATTACATGAATGTAGAACTGACCAGTCGATCAATTCAGCATATCTCTAAAGTGAATCTGAATAACAGTGTTGTCATAGTTCCATGTCAATTACGAATGCAAAGACAGAGACCCGAATAAGGATAGTATAATTTCATATATTTCAGATCTTAAGTTACGTACTTCAATTTGAATGTATGAGTAGAACATATAGTTGATTTCCCATTTATGTTTTCCTTCCAAGGGGCTTTTATTAATTCATTTCAAAACATAAACAAAATGTTGTTTTTATCTTAGAAAAAAATGCTTTTAAACATAGACACATTGATACATAACAAATGTTGATACATTACATGAATGTAGAACTGACCAGTCGATCAATTCAGCATATCTCTAAAGTGAAACAATTTTTCTTTAAATTTTCTGGTTTGGGGTTTACTTCCGATATATATTTCTTGTTGATAAAGATCAATTTGACAAGATATGAGTTCCGCAAAAGATGGTAAAATGTTACTGTGTATGCTTTTAAAAGATACTTGTGTTTACTTTAATCATAATACAATTCAAGGTGTTAGGCCGTAATCCTCATAATCCAAAAATATATTATCTCTACTAAATTTGATGTAAACACGTGATATTTGAAAGATCCACCTCTCTAATTGTTACCATGACCAATTTTAACATTGACATTAACAAAATTAATATATATGGGTCTTAGAGTGTGGATGGCATTCTATTTTATTAACTATCATAAATTTGAATGATAGGCCATTAGTATGCAGAATAATGCTTAGTAAACAACTTTTATTCAAACAATGATTTAATAATTTACAAATGCCATGGTATTGAGGAAAGTAAGTTGTAATGCCAAAACGTATTCGTAAGTGTTCAGATGAGAAGAATTCCCTTATGTCATCTAAAATTTCGTTCATACCATTATCATGATTTAGGATAAACAGAGGTATCATTTATCTTGATAAGACAACTTTTCCATGAAGGGTGACAAGATATTTCATGACAATGTATCTACGTTAAATGACTGAAAGCAAAAAAAGGCTTTGAACCATAAAAGCTTCCTAATCAGCATGCATGTTCATAAAACAAGTACTGTATTTACTGATGTTTGGCAAGAAAACAATAGAAGGGGCACTAAACAATTATCGTTGAAGTAATTCAATAGCCTCCGAATCCTTTAAATTGTTAATGGTTTGCAATGAAGATATAAAACAATTGTTTATTCTTTCTTCATGTTAGGGCTGAATCATTTGTTTCCTGCTCACCTTATCGGGTTTTCCCTTTCATATCTACCATTATTTAATATAACAAAAACATTGAGTATTTTTTAATATCATACTTAAAAAGAATACTCAATGTGTTTGTTATATTAAATAATGGTAGATATGAAAATGAAAACCCGACAAAATACACACTTTCATTAAGAAATAGAAAGTGCTTTACGTGATTTCAATTTTTTTGAAAAATTCCACAATAAGATCATCTAATCCAATTGATTTATCATTGTCCATATTTCTTTTTTATAGCAGCACTAATTTTATTAAGTGTTAAGGGAATTCAAATTTTTAACGTCGCTTAATATTAGGTGGTCATCAGGGCTCCACAATCCTGTCAAGTCAATTGATTGCATAAGATTTTGTTTTATATAAAGTAGAGTAGAATCTATGAATTTCTGTCATTAACCATTTTTATCTTAAATATTATCTTCTCCATCTCTCAACTTATTCATATTTCTATTTATTCCATTCTGCTTTTCTATACCAAAAAAAACTTCGATTGTTGTTCAACAAATTCTGCTCATTTCTCCTATGACCGTAAAAGAATTACATGTGTTTTATTTTACGTAATTCCTTTTGTGTACTTTCTTCCAATCTAGTTCTTTTACCATAGAAGAATCTAATCGTTTTCTCATTGATTTATTTTATTCTCTAGTTTCTTTTCTTCATCGAATTTTTTCAGAGAATACCAATACCAATAGAGTATTGCGCATAAATTGGTCTTCATTATCAAATTCATGATTCTGGAAATAACGACTCCAAAGATTAATTGAGCTCAAGTCTATATCTTCCGTCGAATATCTCTTTAATGCATCTATAATCAACATCACATCCTTGAATATATATATATATATATATATATATTGTGAAAGAAATGGATGAAGAGAACAATGGTAGGCGTAGCTTCAATCAAGATTCCCCAGAGCTATCTACCCTTAGGAAAAATTGGTGATGCCGAAAAAATGTCTCTGCCGGGAATCGAACCCGGGCCCCCAGCTTTGAACGCCGGTGCCTTAACCACTAGACCTCTTGATTGAAGCTATGCCTACCATTGTTCTCTTCATCCATTTCTTTCACAAAATATTTAAATAAAAGAGTTGCCAAAGCTGTTGTACATGTATAATTTCTTACACTTATATATATATATATATATATATATATATATATATATATATATGTATATATATCTATATATATATATATATATATATATATATATATGTACATATTCTGGAGCAACCTTGTCATGTATAAGTTCATTACACTTATATATATATATATATCATCCTTCAATAAATTATCATTAGATGTCCAGTAGCCGCTACTCCTCGAAAACATTTTCAAGCTTAAACTGAATCAACGATTGATCAGTTTTTCTTCTCTAATGGCATGATGTCTCGAGAGGCTAAAAACTAGTCCAACCTCGCCATTTTGAAGGGGTTGGTTGGCGCCAAGTAAAACAGTCTTGTTTGCCGTGCATTTGCCTCCACTGATCGGTAATATTAAATTTGTTTCCATTTCTTCAACAATATCGTTTGCAGGTGGATTATTCATATGAGCTTAATTATACGTACCTAAATCAAAATATTGTACCACGTTCCAACCACCACATATGACTGTGAATGGAATTTCAATTTCAGAAATAAGTCTTCCCTTTTCGGAATAAACATTATAACATATGAAGATACACACATAAAATAACTAAGACCATTACAATAAGGGGTATAACAAATGCAGTCAAATCGATAATGCCCTTACAAGATCAAAGACAGTAATTGAATTAATTTCTACTAAATTCAATTTCATAATAATCATGACTAAGCAGATTAACTGAATAATAAGGAGGCGGGGAGGAAGAATAACTATTGCATGAGATTACTTGACATACCATTAAGATCATCATCAGCACAATCCTGGGAATACAGTTTCTCATCATATTGTTTTATTCACTTCATTAACGCGACATGGTCAATAATGTGTATTTACTCGTCATGTGCCAATGAGGCATTCTTGCACTTGTAATACACACCATTCCCACAGAGCAGTACTGGTTCTGGTCGAGAAGGAGTTAATGACAATGGTATACGGCAAATTGGCCAAGATCTAACATTCCTTCTTTGGTTTGTGAGGCCGCAGCATGCCCCTTGCGTGTCCATTGATTCTTTCCCCGTTTGTCGTGTCTGTGGGATCAGGGAGCTGTCATGTAACGGATATTTGTGAGGTTTTGCTCTTTGATGTTGATAAACAATGAATTATATGAAGATAAACAATAGAAGGAGAGAAGTATGATAACATAGAGGACAATCAGTAGGGAGGAGGTAGGGGTGTGGAAAGAACTACGACCGAAAGTACAGGAGCCGACGCATGCCTGCAGTTGTATTTAAGCATACGATTTGGTGTCGTCATGAATGGGGGACCTTCTTCCGTGGATGTCCAATCAGAGGCTGTGTCTCATCACCCTCATCATCATCACTCACCCCAACTCGCTCTTCGCTGTCGTTCAAAGCTTTGCACATCGCCAGCTGCCGCGCGTCGGCAACCGCCGCGGCGGCGGAGACGACGCCGACAAGGAGCATCGCAACCGTAGATACGACCGCCACCATCAGAGTGCTCCTCAACAGCCGACACAGCAGGTAGAGGAGGAGATTGAGCAGGCCCGCGGTCGTTGTCGTCACTGCGTGGAGGAGCGCGTAGACCACGAATTTACAGTTCAGAGGCGTGAGGTCGGATACGACGGTGAGGTCGACGACGTAGTACCAGTCGGAGATGACGATGACAAAGGTGTAGATGACTAGCTGGCCGATGGGCGGCGTGAAGAACAACGTTGGAAGTGTGCCAAGCATAACCACCTATGCAAATCAAACGATACTAAAATCAGATGTATGTGCATTTTGTCCACATCCGCTATACAGACTGCAAAATCGAGTTGGTCACTTGATCTGTACAAACATCACAAAGCATTCTTTACTTGTGGTTTCTCCTTTACCCCATTCTTTCAGTGAGGTTTTTTTTTTTTTTTTTTTTGTTGCTGTCAAATTGTATAAGAGCTACTTGGTCCATATAGTGAGTGAGTAGTCAATGAACGCAAATACAACACAAATAAACACAATGGCGCAAGGCTGAGGAAAAAAGGGACAAGAAGAACTTGCTAATCTGCTATAAGGAAAAAAAATGAATGCATTTGTATCGATAGAAGGCGTAGTAGCATGCCAAGTTCAACTCGGCTGTAAAGGGTTTCCATAGCTGTTAAATTCATTTCTCACATTGTGGCATGATATGTTTGAGTCTGTAGACACATAACAAAAAGTGTCGAATTAAATTATATATTGCGACCCATTATTTTATATTGAAACGGTTTCGCATATGTATGTGTGTGGGGGGGGGGGGGGAGGGGGTGAATGGAGAGGTGGGGGGGGGTTACCATGTAAAACGTTCTGTTAAAAAATACTCATCGAAAACACACTTTTTGTAATGGAATTACTGTAATTAGACAAAAGATAACATTTTCTTGACATTTCCTTTAATTGTGTCTTATATCCAACAATTGCCACTGGATGCAAGGCAGAAATCCACATTGCTGCTCTCGACCCAAGAGCACCAATAGTTACTGGTAGGAGGTGGGCGATTATGTAAATGATCTTGACCCAGCTCCGCTATCGTGCAGCGGGCTAGGAATACGCCCAAAGAGTAGAGATGGGGCAGATATATGTGAGATACATTCTTGTATCACACGACCAGGGCTTTCAGTGTTATCACAATCGCCTATAATGCATTCTCTGGACTGCTACCGTTTACACCATATACACTTCAAAGACCACGTTGCTCGCATTGATCAGGGGGCTTACCATGAGCCCGAGTAGCAGCCAGTATCTGCCCACTGTAGGGGAGGTTAGGCGTAGGTTGCTAGCACTAAACCAGCCGGACACGCAGCCCGCAAGCCTTCCCGCTAGCGTCACCACGACGACTACGGCGACTAGCTTTGCCGGCATGTCGGCCGCGGGAGAGTGCCCCCACAGGTAGACATAGACGTGTTTGAAGGTGAGGCCGGTCGACATCGTTTGCTCTACGGTAGCGGCTATGATGACAGGTTTGAGCGTCGACCAGATGACGTCCTCCAAAGCCTTGCGTTGCATCTTCCAAGGAGGTCTTAGAAGTGTTAACTATTATATAAAAAGATGTAAAATATGCACATCATTTCAGGGACCATCTGATCCAATCGAAACACTTACATCGATTCAATTGATAGATTTAAGATCACACTTATTTAACATCTAATATAGCGGTACGCATCCTCGATCAGACCCAGTACATCTCGTATCTTGCATCGTGTATCTCGTTCATTTTTCACTACAGCGCATGGGGACATGTTTAATCACGATATGTTATGCGCTTAATATGAATATACAAATGAATGGAAGTTTAATATCAGACCGGAAGAGGATGTGCAAATATAGAGGGAAGAAGAATACGATCATTAGATTGGGAGAAGAATATATTATTTAAGGGCCACTGTAAACGACACGATCCAGTCAGATACGACTGTGCGACTGGCTGAATCGCAGGACCCGGTCACAATTATGCAAGAAGATGACGTCACATTTCCAGTCGCATGCCATTGTGACTTCAGAATTGTAGCAAAAACATTCGTCTGCGGCGGCCATAACACAGAACAAGGAGGGAAAGAAAAATCAAAGAGCGGAGGGGAGCTGAATAACAATTGCAAGCAGGTAGAAATGCCGATTAAATGGACAGGGAGAATAGACAGGATGGATGAGTGACATTTACCCTTGTACGGCGTATTCCAATGATACTTTTAGGCGTCACCATTAGACGTGCAGTAATGCCGATGACGACTCCCACTGATCCGACTAAGACGTAGCAGCTTTTCCAGCTGAGTGCGGTACTGGATAAAGTGAAGGAGGAGGCCACACCTACCCCGACAACGGATCCAATGTGAGAAATCATGAAGGCAAGACCTTGCATCTCCTACAGGGAGTAAAGTGTATATCATGCATTATTAGTCACGGGAACAAGAAATGTGGAAGGGGGGGGGGGGGGTGGAAGGCTGGATGAGAAGAGACTTGTCCTACAGGGATTGAAATCCTATTTAGCAGGCAGATATGAAACGCATATGAAACTTGTAGAAGAAGAAGAAGAAGAAGAAGAAGAAGAAGAAGGAGAAGGAGAAGAAGAAGAAGAAGAAGAAGAAGGAAAAGAAGAAGAAGAAGAAGGAAAAGAAGAAGAAGAAGAAGGACGAGAACACGTTTCATTTTCATAAAGGAGCAAGGGTACATTACTTGATCAGAAATACAATACAAACATCATGTATCCTTTAGAATTTGTATAATTGTATATGTCTTTCTGTTTATATGTACCTTGTGTGGTGTCACATTCTTTATTTGTATCAATGTAAACCAGTGAAAATGAAATTTCCAATTGGACAATAAATTGCAATATCACATCTCTGTACTGATCTAGAAAAGTAACAACAGATATTTTATTTGGGGCACACCATAATCACCTACGTTTCCGGATATGGCACTGATCGAGGTAAAGACTTCTGTGACACCTTAACAACGTTACTGCGCAATATTACTCACACCCTGATCCTAACACTGCCATAGAATTGAGTATAGAGTAAACAAATGAAAGGAGAATTGTAGATAAATACATCCAACCAAAAACACACATGCACACACACACACACATGCACACACACACACACACATGCGCGCATGGTATGTTTGTTAAGAGTTCTGGGTGGTGTTTCACCAAGCTGTTCGTAAGTTACGAACGACTTTACGAACGACTGGTGATCCCCTCTTGTGCTAAGTCAGATTCTCAGTGAACAGAGTGTGGTATTGCATTTAGCACAAGAAGGGATCACCAGTCGTTCGTAAAGTCGTTCGTAACTTACGAACAGCTTGGTGAAACACCCTACTGGTCAGCACCCTTCTCCCTCACTCATCTCAGTCTCTCTCAGTCTCTCTCCCCGCTCTCTCTGCCTATATGTACAGTTGTTCACATACACCCATGGAATTCAGTGAAATTTGTTCGCTTGCCAAACATCGTAAAATTTAAAATATCTTCAGAAATATAGATACTACCATGACGAGTTTGGTATCAAATGAAAGAAAGAATTAAGTTCTTTCAGATGATTGGATGCCGTTGGAATTAAATTATGTTTCAGGTGGAATTTTCTTTGAAGAAAAAAAGGTAATTTTCGTGCCAAATGTATTTTATTGTGTGTTATTATATTTTCAAACATCGTTTCATATTAATAAATAAATGTCAAATCTATGATTTATATTACATTTTTTATCATGATATGTCACCACTGAACAAAAAAGTGTAATCTGAAATGTTTGTGTTGAGAAGTAAATAGCATAAATATGAAATGTTTTTTCAAGTTTTTATTTTTTAACTTGTATGAAATATGAAGATTCTTTTGAGAAAAATGACACCCAAATATATTTCAGCGCTTGATGACAAAGCAATGTGATGGAGGAGCAGTACATACTCATTTGTTTGATATCAAATTCGTCATGATAGCACAAATATTCTATAAGATACATGATGCTCGGCAAGTGTCAACTGTATGGCTTCAACTGTATGTGTGAGTGTGTGTGTGTGTGTGTGTGTGTGTGTGTGTGTGTGTGTGTGTGTGTGTGTGTGTGTGTTTGTGTGTGTGTATGTGTGTGTTTGTGTGTGTGTGTGTGTGGATTGAAGAATATTTTAGCGTTTTGGTGTTGTTGTTTCTTCTTTTTATTTTTCAACCATTTGATTATCTCTACATTTTCCCCTAGAATTCCTTTTCCATTTTCTTATGTGATGTACTACAGAAAAGTTTGCTTTATATACTTAATCTCCTTTGAAATGTGAATAAGTTACGAATGAATGGTGCGTGAATGGGTATGTGTCCTTGGTGTTTGCGTGAATGAGTGTGTGTCCTTGGTGTGTGCATGACTGAGTGTGTGTCCTTCGAGTGTGTGTGAAGGTGTGTTTGTGTGTGTGTGTGTGTGTGTGTGTGTGTATGTGTGTGTGTGTGTGTGTGTGTGTGTGTGTGTGTGTGTGTGTCCTGGGGGAGGGGTGAAGAGCGTGGGGTGGGTTTATTTAATGGGGTTTAATTTGAATTCATTCATTGCATAATTATGTGTAAAGTTTAACATTTTGGTTGTTTTATATGTATGAAGGTTTATTAGAATTGTATTTTGCATTAAAATATTATTAGAATTGTATTTTGTTAGAAAAAGTGCACCTTCGTGTGTGTGCGTGTGTGTTTGTTTGTTTGTGCGTGCGTGTGTGTGTGTGTGTGTGGGTGTGTGTGGGGATGGATTTATATTATGTTCGGGCGAGTATCTGAAAAGATTTGATGTATTATGGAATTGTTTTATTATCATTACTATTATACATATTAATTAGTGTTCTTATGATTATTATTTTAGTCAGAGGAATATAATTTCTAGGTTGCATATTCAGGTGGAATATGACACATATATATTATGTTTATATACAGGTGATATGTCATGCTTTATTGCGTTTATCGAATCGATAGAAATATTACGTTTATGTATGAAATCAAATAAAAGATATGGAAAAAAGTGTGTGTGTTGTGTGTGTGTGTGCGCGTGTGGGTGTTTGTTTGTCCCTCCTTTTTCTCTCTCTTCTTAGCGAAGAGTCCTTGTATTTTATCACAACTTCAATGCATGTGTTGTATATGTGGAAGTGATTTATGATTCACGCAGACAAATAACCGCTCTTTCTGCTGGCCAACCAGCCCATGAGGGCCACGTTATGTTTGCGTCAATTGTTTTCAATGGCCATTTTCCTTGAAGGCCTATCGACGCAAAAAATATAGTTCATTGGAGAAACATGGTAAAGGTAAGGAGTGCAGTGAACAATTTTTGCGTGAAGGTATAGCAAATCTGTACATGAAAAAGTACTCCAAAACATGCTGTTCTCGAAAACAACACGATAAAAAAGGGCAAAACAAATCAGACAACGAATACAAACAGTTATAAAAGTTTCATCGATTCAAAGATCGCTATTTTTTTAAATCAAATTGGCAACTAGTCACGAGGCTGTGATGTCACATGCCCACTGAGCTCCTATTCATTGTACATCTTTTGATATCAAAATTCATAATTGTATACATATGTGTGTGTGTATCTTCCCGGGACCGCACCGCACGCTCTCCTCAATACCGAGGCGACCGATAGATTCCATGAAGATCCCGCAAAAAATTTGTTTTTATTTCCTTCATTGTTATATTTTTATCATTAAATGGATCCTTATTATGGACCGCGTGGTGGTGTTCATGATCGAAGCTCTACAACGAGGAGACATTCTTTTTCTGCGGCTTGAGCAAATCAATGGAAATGCACCTCGGCCGCAACACCGCGGGAATTCAAGGGATCCCATCATTTTCCGCTAAAACGCAAAAAAGGCAGCTGGAAATAAATGTATCGCGTATGTTTAGCGTGTCGGGATGAACCGATGTCGAGACAGAGGGAAAAGGGTGTCTTTTTCCGTAATGACGTCACGAAAAAAGTCGAAATTACCTCTGGGCTTCTTTCGCGCGCTCTCTCTCTCTCTCTCTCTAAAATAGTTGAACTGCTGGTGGTCATGTGACAAAGTGTTAACCAGTCATGATATATAACACTTAAAAATAATAACAATAAAAATGCATACCGGTGGAAATATGATAGCGAGATAACCGATGGTTAGAGCACAGAATGGACCAGAGCTGCCAGGAAAATAAAGAGAAGGGAAAACATAGAAATGTCATACAATTATGTCAACATTCCTCTCTGGTTCCAACTATTAATTTAAGATATGAGAGGAAGAAACAAGACTCTAAATCAATGTGACAGAAAAAAAAGAGAAGAAAAGTGGAGGGGGAGATGGGGGCGGGGGAGAGAGAGAGAGAGAGTTGGACAGATGGGGAGAGAATAGGCGGCGTACGAATGGAGGGATGGAGAGAAAGATAACGAAAGGGGGAGGGAGATAGAGAAGGGAAATACAGGGAAGATAGTTCGATAACTAAGATAGAGAGAGAGAGAGAGAGAGAGTGAAACAAAAAGTGTAAGGAAATAATATGGAATGCCATGCTTACTGTAGCTAACATCGTCAAAATTAATGCACGATCAAAAAAAGGAAAGTCCAAATTTGGTGATCGATTAACCCTTTCTGTGCAATGATATGCTGATAAAAACAACAACAGCAATATCATACGGGATAACATTCAGGTCCATTACATCTATGCAATTTTTAATACAATATTACTAGTGCAAAGACGCAACATAGTCATGAGGAGATATGAAATGGGGAGAAAAGATTAGATTTTATTAACTTTATCAACATGACATGACACGAGACACACAGCCAGTACTGTTCTACCAGACACATATTTTGTTGAGACGGTCCCACAATATATTCTGTTCCTGCAAACTACAATGAAGGTACCCCTTTCTGCTAGTTCATAGCATGTTCTAGAGTGGTAATACATTATACGCACCCTGCCTACTCTCTCTCTTTCTCTCTCTCTCTCTCTCTCTCTCTCTCTCTCTCTCTCTCTCTCTCTTAGCATAGGGCAAGAGGGGAGAGGACGAAATATGTGTAACGATATATAATAGTTAAGAGACCATGTAGTAGTAGTGACCATGCATTCCATAGCCTCGAACTTAGTCTAGCGAGGTCAACGACTCACCATATTGCGGCCAGCGTTCCGAGGGCGACCGCGCCCCAGTACGTCGTGGCGAACACCGTCACGAGGGTGAAGCAGCTCGAGAGGACCGCGAAGAAACAGATGGCGAACGTCTGGAGAACACGATTGGTCTGGACCACGCCCACCAGGGGTATGGTGGCGACCCCCTGGATGATTACGTAGGCTGGTCCGAGCCATGTCTCATAGTCCGTGCCCGCCAAGAGGAACACCTCGCCACAGGCTGGCGAGTACGACGAAGAGTTCAGTTGGCACCTAGTTCGTATAATAATAAGCGGAGGAATTGATTCATAGACAGGAACAAACTTCCAATTAGCGGACTCGTATTTCTAAGAAGTTGGTGGGCGTGCGTGCCAATTACCAACAAATGGTATACATTTCTGACTTTGTGTAGTAATCTGCTTAAAATACGTGGCAAATAAAACCGCTACACCAGGAAAATTATTCCCTGAAATATTATTTCCAACTTACCATGAAAACAATTTGCCTACAAAGTGTGCTAAATTTAATTTCATGGGATCTCAACTCAGTTGAATGAGTTAGCCCCCCCCCCCCCCCCACTTCATCCCAACCACCATCAACAACTTTGGAGTTAGTTCCCCCCCCCCCCCCCCCCCCATTTTTTTTTCTCTCTCTCTCTCTATCTATCTATCTCTCTCACTCTCTCTGATTATCTCAATCTTCCGCAATTTCCATTAGGGCAGCGCGCGGAAGCCCTGGTCCATTTACAAAGTTTGTACAATTCTGGCGCTCACCTACATCACTCTACACACATGACGTATAACCCTATCACGAAGACACATACCTCCCCTGCTCCTCACAGAATTCATCTGCAGTGATGTTCCGATCACCAATGTGGTCACGTGCCAATGTCTCGTTCGTCACCTGACAGGTCGGGATGCCGAACTTTAAGTCACGTGCCATCTGCCGTATTGTGACTGGCAAGAGATGCCTATATGAAACAACGGATTCATGTTGGTGTTATATTTCTGCGTGGTCGCGACGCGCTCAATAATGTAAAAGTAATATTTGTATTGTTTTAAAATTATATTTATCGTAAAAAAGTATATGCAATTACGTGTGACCGTCATCGATCACCTCAAGCGCGATAGCATACTTAATCAAAACAATGAAACACATACAAACTTGCTAGGATCTTCGTGTCAGAAAAGGACTTCTCACCTTCACCTGTGTGAACTATCAATTGTGTTTTATACGCCCTTGTCCTTCAACTCTATATAATGATGGCCATCAAATCTAATGAATACGGTAATTTCTTAATTTACGCAAACAAATGTATGGTATGTGTGTGCTAAGTTATGGCACTGCTGGTGTGAAAGTATGCATGCTATAACCATGTTAATAAGCCATGTGAAAAGCTCCTGCACGCTTGTGATTTGTTTGTCGTGCCATGTGCTAAACTGCACCTGTACATAGCCTGTTGCTGTTTCGTGACCCAGATTCCACTTCAATGCACTCTAGGATAAAACCACCCCAAAGAATACCTCAAAACTCGGGTTCACTCACACAATGTGTATCATGTGTCGTCCAAACAGACTTAAATTTTGTGACGCAACCTTTTATTCTGCCAATTCTGTAATCTGCCATTTCTTCAGAGGCCGATTTGGGGCATATTTACATTAGAATTGGTGTATACACGCAAAACGTGAGCTGTAACACAAAAAACTAGCTTACTTGGACCACGACCTGCTTCAATTTGTGAAATCAGTGATACATATAGCACATGATTTGTTGCTTGGAGTAGTTGTACAAGAACGCACCACAGGCGGACAGATGCTAGGTGTTCACACTTTAAAAAGAGTATACTCTCCAGATGTTCTGTTGATATTGTAAAACTCGGTGAAAGTCACTTAGATGAATATATTCTGGGTTATGAAATGGCAATAGATGGTCACAGCAATTATCCGCTGAGACAGAAATACATGTAGGTCAGGGGGTGGCGTGGGTGTATATGTTCAGGATCCGCTTTGCTCTTCCGTCAAAACTGAATTCATACCAAAGGAATTCGAAACTGTTGTGTTAGAAGTGACTGAGCACCAATTCCCGTAAAAGAAATATATAAATTCCCTTTCTGACATGAATATGATGATGCATATTAGGGAGATATTTGTGTTCGAAATAAGGTAGAGAAAACAGATATTTGGGTGATTAATATTATGTGGTCAAAAGCCATACTCGACACTCTTCATGCAGAAGGTCTACCCTTACTCTTTTATATCATTCATGTTGGATGAATCAAATTCCGATATTCTCCCCAATGTGTTCATCGCTGGATATATCATACGCATTTTCCAATCATAGATGCATTCATAAATGTCTCAGATTCTGTCAGAATATATAAATGTTTCAAAATTGGGATTTTATTTTTATTTTGGGGCAAACACTTACGTTTTTCACAGGAGTTTTACTCCAGTTGTGTCTGATTTTCGTCTGAGAGCAGCCGAATTTTATCTCATTGGGAGACCCATATGAAGGCTTTTTATGAGCTTTCAGTATTAATGGTTATGACTGTCAGACCTCAAGGTTTCTTAAAGAGGTTATTTTACTTATGCCTAAACGAGATTATTGAAGAAAACGTTTAAAAGGCAAAATTAAAAGGATATCCCTGAAATTAAGTTGATTTCAAGAAAAGGAGAAACTTATCATTTTATAAGTGAAGGCTTCATGAAAATCCGCCAAAGGATGAGAAAGTTGGAATTTTACTATAAACAACATATGAGAGAGCACCTCGCACGCGACGTCACAAAAATTAAAATATTTTCACAACCTTTTTATCCTTTGGCAGATTTTTGTTCAACCTTCATGTTTCTGCTTTTATTGAAACCAAATTATCTTCATCGTATTTAGGTTTTATTTACGTTGGCGAAAGCATTTTTAAATACTCATTTAAAGTCTGGTTTCGGTCAAACTTTCACCAAATGATCAGCTTCTTTATCTTTATGGGCGGGGCATTTATCTAAATGAGGTCAATACTCACTGTTGGACGACGTTGATGACGTTAAGGAAGGTGATGATGGCGAGGCCGAATAGCTTCCACGCGTTGGTGACGGACGATGCTGTCAGTATTTCAATCTTTTCATTGTCATCCACGTTGACACATGACACCACCTCGGAGCCCTCCAACATATCATTGCCTCTCTTTGGCACCTCGCCATTATAATTTTCACCGATCCTTTTCTCAAAACCTCCATATTTTGAGAGAATGTCGTTCTCGCTATCGTCCACATTTGTCGCCATTCTCTTCTCGCCGATTGCTTGCCGATGCCTGCCGCTTTTGCTTATACCACGATTTTGGTCATCCACAGACGCCGTCATTTGCTCTGTGGATCGTCGCTGCTGCCGAAGGTTAGTCATTGCACCCTTCCTCACCTCGTCATTGGTCATCGTCTCATTCTTCTTATAAACTCGCCTGCTTTGCTTGTATTTCTTGCCCCCGCTAGTCACGCTTTTCGATAGAACCTCATCAGAATGTGTAGACGTATAGCTTTTCGTCAGTTCGCTCTCGTCAGCGATAGTTGTTCCTTTCGAAATCGTATCTTCATTTGTCGTCTTGCCCGTCTTGCAATCTACTTCATTCGCCTCCGACTTGGCACAGTGCGACGACGCACCTTGCAACCACGACTCAACCTTTGTAGCAGAGTTCATCTCGGTCGGGTCGAGGCTCTTTCATGTGGAAAACATGTATGTATCCCCCTGGTGCTTCGCCGTCTCGAAAGTCTAACAGAGCGGCTATCGTGTAGCTGTTGGTGGAAGAGAGTTAAATACACCACGTCAGTAGTGTGTTGAATAACAACAATACAGTGTGCATTGGCTCTTGAGATGTTTCACTCATGCTCTCTCCCAAGACGTGTTTCAAGATCCTCTGAATGCTTGTTGCTGATCGTCACCATTTATGAATGATTGTCTCATAAAACTATGTTTGCATCCAACAGAGTCCCCTCAAGTTTCCCAACCAACCTTGTCTGCAAACACCGTGGCACTTCTGAGACACTGCTTAGGTCTCGCGGCTTTCGCACATTACGATTATGATGATTGGGTGCGACGTGGCTCAATGATTGATTTGAACGCAATCGATGGGGATACCGATGATGCTCTCTGTACAAAGAGAACCGTGGGAACTATCACCAGGCGCATCACCTATCTATGCTGAAGCTATCCTCTCAAGCTCTTGTTTGTCTCAGCTCAACTTGCTTAACTATAACAGCTAGAGAGTTTCATCGTCAACGCTGCTCGCAGTACGATGTCGTGATTGCGTTTATGCCCTCCGCCTCTCTGATCTGAACACCGAGAACTCTCGGTTCTATTTGCTGAATGCATGGCCTTGTTTGCAGTTCTTTGTCACACGTTGTGTCGTAGTTTATTTCTCTCTCTTTTCTTTTGACCGGTCTTGGGGAACGAGGATATATTCAGGTAAGAGGCTTCATGAGTCCTTGCGTAAACAATCGACGCGTAACGTCATTCCCAAAGATCCCTTTCAGCTGAGGCATCCACCAAGGACCATGAGGCCCTATGGTTACAGTGGTATTGCTTTCATGGCCATATTTACGGATTGTTGGAATGTCGTATGTACTTCCGGACATGACTGGGTTCATGGGTCATAGGGTATTGTGTTCATGTTTGGTACGTTATAAAGCTGTTAAAAATAATCGGGATGCTATAACAAGTATAAACGTAAAAACTGGATTCATCTTCCTTGTTCGTCTTTGGATTTAGATGTTTTTCCCTCTTCAGTTGACTGGGTGTGTAACAAATGCATATTTAATGAATTTCCATTTGGCTACTCACTTGAGCATTATGAACATACCGATACTTTACCTGATAAAAAAAACTATCCCACTATGATTCTGATAGAAATATGAGCAATCGGCATCGACAATCGACACACAAGTGAATTGAACCACGGACCACCACCAACTTAGAAAGTTGATCCTATACTGAAATCGTTGGACTGATTATTCATTCACTATTGAGACACCTTGGTGAACTGAAGAGTATTCTCTCTAGATGCTCTGTAGATATTGTAAAACTCGGTGAAAGGCAAATAACTATTTGTTTTCTGTATTGTAATCCTTGTATATTGAATTGATGATGTTTTCCTCTGTATATGTATATTTATCGCCCTGCATTCAGCATTAATTGGCTATGACCTGGGCTTTGTATGCTTACTTTCTTTTATTGTCTCTAAATGTCTAATAAAGTGATCTTGAAAAAAAAATATCTTTGATACAGATTGAGCTTTAAAATTTCTCTATAGTGGATTACACAAAGAAAGAAACAAAGATGTCAATCATTTTCATAAAAAAATTATAAAACTTAGTAATCAGTTCCAGTGACCTCACTTCTTAATGTGCAGTTCCCATGACCCCATTTTTCCAATTTGTTTGCAGTTCTGTCGACCCTGTTTTTCACAATGCCGGTATATTTTTAGTTCCTAAGACCCCATATTTTACGCGGATTTTACCCTTGTAGTCAGTTCCTTAGACCCCCATTTCAGGGTTTCGTGAGGCACACCCCCATCAAAATATAATTTGAGTGCCCCCCCCCCCCCCGGGAACCGGACTTAGGTGAAAGCCTGTGTAACCGTGCAACCAAATAATGATCGCACAATTCATGGAGAGAACTTTTAATCCTCTTTCATGCCTTGGGATTACCAATCCAGGGGATTATGAGAAAGTTAGTGACCGCGATAACCCCTGTACTTCATCTGACACGCGTACTACTGAGTGTGTAGGCGCATACTAAACATTTATTGAAACTTTTGTTGTAGCTCATTAAGAGTTGTGGTGAACTCTCAAACAAATTGTATCTTTCGACGATCGGGCTAATTAAGCACGATAAAACAACACATTTCCAACACTAAATGGAACCCTACACTGACCCCAACGATACGAAACGAAGTGATATTTTTCACTTTTCCTGAAAAGGATCATGAAACTATGACTGAAATTTCATATATCCTATCACTATGGTACGAATAGGGCCTACTGCAGACCCATGTTTTTCGAATTGCATGACTCTTATGAAAGGACACAAAAATCTTATTAGCTCTGAAATAATAGAAATCAAATGAGGAACATCGCTGTCCGAAGTTTAACATGCCCAACAATACACCATGAACCTAAACATCCAGTGGTGCATGATTAAACACATCCATATCACTATTAAATACTATTTAGAAAATAGTAAAACTTTTGATAACACCATATGGTTGTATTTATACAACAACATGGTATTACAGAAAGTTTAACTATTTTTCAAATAATACCTGTTAGTACTCTATCACGCTGTGGAAACATTTAATGGCAATTAGATCCATGTCAGTCTGAAACTTTGAAAATAAATGTCTAAATAGCATGGGAAATGGAAGAAAATATTGTATGAGATATTCTCTCACGATATCAAAACTTGAAACTGACTTTGAGCGAAATGATAGTGATCGCTAGATTTGGAGGAGGTTCATGTAGCCTTGAGACCTGAGACCACTGACCGCACCGGAGTGCATGGGTTGATTCCATTAGAGCTCCGCTGACCAACGCATCGCGCACGGCACTGACCGCGGCAAAACGGTATGTAAATGTAGACGATGGTCGCCATGAAGCGGGGTGTTTTAAATGTAAACAAGGATCGTTTTCACTTTTCCTGAAAAGGATCGTGAAGCTATGACTGTGAGATCCCCCCCCCCCCTAAAGTTAGACTTCTTTACATAAATGTTTTTTGGAAATTTGAAAGAAAAAGCTTATGCCTTATACTTTTGAACTGAGAATATAAGTATTTCATCTAAACATTATCATTCGATTGAATTTGTTGTGATAATAAACAATGATTTAACCCCCCAACAGAATAAAAAGTCAGAAGTAATCAATAATTGACCGCGTATCCCATCAACAACCGCACCATGAACCGGAAAAGGGGTTCCATCCTAACTCTGACTTAAAGTCATAGTTCACCCTGAAATATGTTTGGTTTCAATAAAAGGAGACACATGAAAAACACATAATAAGTTAAGGTTTGATAAAAAAAAATCCGTCAAAGGATAAGAACGTTGTGATCTTTTAAAGTTTTTGATTTTGTGACGTCACGTGCGAGGTGCTCTCCCGTATGTTGTGTACATTATTTTTCGAAAATGTGCATTTTCTCGAAAATGTATGCATCCTTTTACCTGTGCATATGATATATCATTAGAAATACGTATTTACACACATACCTGAATGGGAAAAAATCATTCCTACGTTGTCAAAAACAGAAAAAGAGCATTGTATGGAATTATTCTGTACCCAACATATGGGAGAGCACCTCGCCTGCACGTGAAGTCACAAAACGAACGGTTCTCTTATCTCAGACCTACATAGAGTAAAACATCACATTTGAAGCTCATCTACTAAACAAAACTGAACACTGAGTTCTTAAATAAACTCAGAAAGTCCGAATCTACGGTTTTGAACGTATATATAAAAAAGATTCAGAACCCAAAATGTACAATTTCATTAAGGCTGAAATATGGGTTCGTATCTATCTCAGTGCCAGTCAATATCGTAATTTATCTTTTAGTGTGCTATTTTTTTTTCATGAATTCTGTAATCTCATTGGTCATTTTGTCTTTGAGACAAACCTGTATTTATCTCATTTACTTGGTCGAACATATCAAAAGGGGAATATGAGCCCGTATTACCTGCTTACATTTTGTTGTTGCTGTTATTGTTTTAATGTATAATGGTCTTTTTCATTGTTGTGCACATGCGCAGTGGTGATTTTAACCACTGAATGTGAGCCCGTATTCTGTGAAAGTGTAAACAACAACGTAATAAGCGTCCTTAGTGATAGCTCAAAATATACGCTCGTCGTAGTACGCAATTATGTTTTTATGAAAAATTTTTTATTAAAAATATGTGTCGCCAGCTTTGTAGATGAGGGTAACTCTGGATTCTGACCACGTTTCGGGTGGGTCTCCGGATTGCAGGAGTTTATTACACAGAGTAGCTATAAAGTGATGTGTCGTATCCAGATTTCGCAATAGGCCGTACAAAAGTTCGTCGTTCCCGGGGGCAGATTTCGCCTTTTTCTTTTTCAGGACAAGTTTAACATCGCGAGGTCTGATAGGACTCTGGTCGAATTCATATCTGTCTGGGTCATGTACGTTGATGTAGGGGAACCAGTTAATTTGAGACCGATCCAAGGTGCACGCACTTCCATATTTTGAGCGAAAGTAGCTCGGGGTTGAGACGCGTTTAACGTTCCATTGCAAACACGTTTGGAGAATTCATAAAAGTTGTCCCGAAAATGCTTTTCCAAATGCGCTCGTGATCGGTCATCTTGTGATTGTTTATGTGGTTTTTTCAGATATGAAACTGTTTTCACTGCTCTTCTAAACTCTTTGTTGTCCTCAACGGTCCCGTTTTTCCCGTATGCCTTTTTTCGTAAAACGTTTTTGCGTTTCCGTGCTTGGGATATTGACTTTGGTTCATGTTCGATGTAAGATTCACTTTCTTTCCTCTCTAGAAATTCGTCGTGTTCATTAATTAATATAGATAGATAAATAGATAAACAGGTAGATAGTACCAACAATCTATTAAGCATCAGTAGAAATATCTAACTTATGATACATAACATTTACGGATCAAAATCGTCAGATATGATAGATTCAGGCAGGGCTTAGAATGTAATTTAAATGGAAATTCCACCCTGAAATTAAGTTGGTTTTGATAAAAGCAGAAATATGCAAAAAACATAATAGTGATGATTTGATGAAAATCGTCATAGGATAGGAAAGATATGATTCTTTAAAATTTTAATTTTGTGATGTCGCTTGCGAGTTGCTCTCCCAAAATATTTTGTTGTGTGCTGTATGATTCCATAAATCAGTCTTTCCCTGTGCTTTTTTAATGACAGAATACAGTGTACATCTTTTTTTCATAGAGATATATGTGTGAATGCATGTCATAAATTGTGTATCAAATGCACAGGTAAAACTGTATATCTTTTTGAGAAAATGGACTGTAAAAAAATAGTACACAACAGAAGGGACGTGACGTCATAAAATAAAAACAATCATAACTTCATAACGTGACATGTTCGAGGTAGCTACCCCTGCATTAGTGAATATTGAAGGGTTACTAAATTAGAAAAATAAGTTCCTACTTATCTATGTAAAATTATCCACTAAAAATGAATTTAAATGAAATTAAAAAATCAATTTTTTTATTTAATAACCCTTTAAGCACAACAGCCGATCACACAATTTAAATAATCTGTTGCAAATTTGTTACTGGATAAAAGTACAAGATTTCGGCACTTAAATCCATGTTCCGTTTCGAAGTTGTAACTTGGTGTGATGTCAATCGTATTAAATCATTTTGTAAATGGTATACTTCTTGAGAAATAGAGTGATGGCAAGCATAATGAGTGTCCAAGCGAGAAAGAGGCTGAGAGTGGGAGAATGGGCGAGAGAGAATGATTAGGGGAGAGTGGGCGAGTGAGTGCGTGTGAAAGAGAGAAAGAGAGAGGGAGAAAGAGAGAGAAGGGGGGGGAGAGAGAAAGAAAGACAGACAGACACACGCACGCACGCGTACACACACACACACATATATAAACATATGCAACGAAACCACTACTGCTGGAAAGGAAAATGTTTGCCCACTTGTCTCTGAACTTATGAACTTGATAAACACATACGATCACAAAAAGTGAGAAAGAAAGACAGGGAGAGGGAGGAAAACATGAACGAGAAAGAACGAGAGGAGAGAGAGGGAGAGAGAGAGAAACAAAAAGAGGAACACTATATAAACAACCAGACGGGCAGAGTATTATTCACCCAACGCCAATTAACCCTTCCCGTGCAAGATAAAATGTTGCTCTGTGAGAACTGTGTGAATTTCATGTAAATCGATGCACACGTGGCACTAAACGATTTAAATGAATTAGAATCATCGATCAAAATACCCGTACATACCGCCCGCATTTTCATTTTTAAATCCATACGGATGATATTAATGTCAAAACAGACACGCTAGGGATAACCCCAAGTTTTGTCCCCTTCTCTCTTATCATAATTACAAAACGTGTAGATCTCTACCTATTGCAAACCACTGTCATAACTCTGTCCAATGTCCTATTATGTTTCAGAGGCTGTCTGGCGCCTCTATCGGGGTCCTTCATATCACAATTTGGGTGAAATTAAATATCTATGACCCTGACATGTCGTACATAGACATGCCATATGTTTGTATCATTGATACATTTAAATGTCTTTGACTCGTTTACTTTTTACATGATTTTTATTTTGATTGATATCTAGCTATTTACATGAGTGTGGCCCCCCTCTCCCCTCCCCACCCCCCGACCCCCCCCCCCCCTCTCTCTCTCTCTCTCTCTCTCTCTCTCTCTCTCTCTCTCTCTCAGACACACACACACAAATTAACACAGACATCGGCGAAAAGAAGTTTCCCGACATTCATTTGCGTGTGTTAACATTTAATTTTTCAGCGCCATCGCAACCTCATAATCTTCATATTTATATCCGTATTTCTCTATCTTTGTTTATTATGTGTCTGTCACTCACTCTGCAAATTAGATTTGTTCACAAAATGTGTATCACGGAACCATTATTGTGTCTCTAGGTATATTCCCTTATTCATGAAGAATTCACTTTTCGTTATTCAACATTCCACCGGCTTTATCAGTAGGAACCATTAGGAATGCATAGGAACCATTCGTGTTACAGCTTGGGAGAAGGGGGGGGGGGGTGAATGCGCGAATTACTTTTGCGCGTAAAGGTATGGCCCAGGCGCGTGCGTCTGTAGATAAAATTGCTCCGGAGCAGTTTTATCTTTTATCTGAACTTTTTAGCTCATTTCAATAAAAATGTTATCTTTATCTTAGGTTGGCTTTTTGGAATACCAAAAGGTAAAGTCCCTGAAATACAATGATTTTTTCCTAAATTCTTTTTCGAAATACCCCCCCGAACACACGCACAAATCTATATATTCACATTATGTGTTTATGTATATGACATAAAATGAAATTTATCTATTCCCCTGGTGACAGACTGAGCATACTCTCCGAAACTCTCTTTCCTTCTAATTTTGAAAGAAAATCTGTTGCAAAACTACTGTACTTTAAGTAGACCCATTCCTCTCATTTATTGATCTTTTCAGCGTAACTTCGTTGTGACTAGCGCACTTCCGTTACCATACAGTAAAGTACGAACACGTTTGTTTCTTCCCCTTTCATCCCATAAACTGTTTTGAATACAACCACATAATGTTACAGAAAGTTGTATTCACATTAATCAACATGACTGTATTATCCATTGCAACTTACCCCGTACAGTACATAATTGAATTCTACTTCTGTAACCAAGGTTATATAAACATAACGGGGAGTTTGCAAGCAGGATGCAAAGATATCCGACACCCACCCACGGAAAGAAGCTACCCGCTTAAAACCATTCGGGGAAAGAGAGTTCAACTGTCAGAATAGCTAATTGGAATCTGGGCTCGGAGCTCATTTTATGTACCATGAGGCGATGCTTCTTAATTTAGACACTGTCATGACTTGGCGTTCGCTGGGAAAAGTTTTACCAGGAGAGTCAATAACTCACGCGAGAGGAAGCCAGCTTGCTCGAATTCCTCTGATGTTTTGTTAGCTCAACTGTATTCAATAAGTGTACATCACTCATAATCTGTGAAAAACGTCTCCACCCACATTATAGTTTATATTTCCTAAACTATACTATATGTTCTGTTTTACTGTCTTATATTGATCATTTGAGAACGTGGGAGCCGACTGGTATATTCTAAATGTTACAGCGAGAAAGGGTTACCCTCGTCATGTTGATAAAAGTGTGTATTTCAACTTCCATGATTTCCGTGCGCAGCACATCATCGTTCTCACTTCATAATGTTCATGAAACCGTTCGCCAAAAGACAGATGAATTAACTCAACAGCATTAATTCATGACGCACGAAACGTAAATTAAAGTAGAAAGACTTTGTATTTCGAATTTGTCGACTAAGTAGGAGCGGCCAAGCACAACAGCAATGACTCCGATTGTGTCACTGCATTAAACAGAAAAGTGCAACTAGAAAACAACATATCTGCGTGAACTGTGACACGAGAAACTTGAAAATATCAGCCCAACTAAGTGTGATAAGCACTTCTTGACCATTTCGGAGGAGAGTACCTAAGGACAACGACAGTTGGGAGAGATGGGTGGTACTGACAGCAGGGCGTGTAACTTCCACATCCACAACGGTACGGTGCTCCACATCGAACAGGGCACTGGGTACGGTTATGATGACGACGATGATCACGTCGGTAATCGGAACTACCGCACATTTGATTTAAACGAACATGGCAAGTTGGACATTCATATATTCCTTGTTGTCTTCCTCGCCGTGGTCATCGTCCTGGGTGTTCTCGGGAACGTACTCATCCTCGTGATCGTGTGGGTTGAGAAGAAACACCGGACGGTGTCGAGCTACTACGTGGCCTGCCTAGCTTTCACCGACGTCGTGGTCTTGCTGACGTGTGGCATGCTCAATCTCGCCTTCCTTGTCGGGTCCGCGTTCGGGCTCCCCTTCAGAGACTTTCCGTGGGCGGTGTACGACTGCTTCACATTCATTCACTTGGTAAGTACATAACGGATCCGTTTTTTGTGTTGTAACCACCCGACTCCCTTTTTATTCTAGGTTTCCCCACCAACATCAACCAGTTCATAACAATATGAAATTGTATGTATACCCACTCACGAACTAAATATGCAACTACCATTACTTTACCACCACAATACCATAACGACAACAACATCTCAACTATAGAAGAACAATATACATAATGTTCATTCTTGTCGAGGAGACAATTGAGACTAAAAGTTATACTCTTCATTTTGATAAAATGCATTATAATACCTAGGCAAAAATGCATCATCGATGTAAATGATTGCTTCTGACAAGTTATATTTTTGACGAGTCCAATGAAATTTCTTTTTTTCTGCTTGGGATTTTCACAATGTAGTTTCATGCTACTACAATGGAGTGGATCAGAATGTCCTAAACAACTCTATGATAACTTGGAGAGAAACTTGTTAAACTCGATTGGAAAGGCGCCCTGTACACCAATGGCTACATCAATCCATGGCTAGATAACTTTAACACAGTAAAAAGAGCTCTCTGGAGTAATTTTAGTTTGAAATTAAATCTTAGGCACATATCCAGTAGAACGGATATCTTGCTCCATTTTGTAAATATATGGAAAACCAGTCAGAATGAAGAAAACAATAGAACAAGAGGGATTCGAACCTGCACCTATACTGCTTACCAGGCAGCGACTAAACCAGTTAACCACCATGCCGGAAAGGACACGATAACATACTAAGAAAACCCTAAGAAACGATGTTTCATGAAATTAAAAATTGTCATTACCATGCATTCTCCTTTAAATAATGAATTGCCTACATTTTTAGAACACAAGTTATCAGATGGTGGATCAATGCCAAGAAGTGAGTAGCGCCTTGGTATTGATGTCGACTGGCAGCTTTACTGCTACGTCACACTTTGTGACTGTATAGTCAGTGCTGACAATTTCAGTGAAATTCTCTGCTTTGATTGGCTGAGAGGCACTAGCACCTGACTATTACTATGGTAACTGTCGGAGAAAGACAACTTGTCAGACGAAAAATGTTGATGAAATGCCCCCCCCCCCCCCCCCGATTTTAAAGACCATCTGCTCATGAAGACCACATCTCCTGTCTCTCTTGAGTGGTCTCCATATACCGGTTTAATTGTATTTGCACTCAGTTAAGTTTGCGCATGTTCTTTTCCCGCCATTTTGCTCCAGGCATCTAAAGGCGTGACGTGCTGCATGCTAGTGTCGCTCACCATCGACCGATACCTAGCTATCGTGCGCCCTCTATCGGCTCTGTGGTTCCGGACTGCCAAGAACGCCCTCATTGTCAGCGGCGCGGTATGGATAGGTAAGAAATGAACCACAGGGGTGGTATTCTGAGAGAAACTTATATCAAAATTTGTCAGTTGGTCTCATGTCATATACTGCGCTTGTAAGCCAATCACAGCAAAGGATCGTAGGGGACTTCAGTCGAAACATAGGTCCAAATATAAGTTTCTTGCCAGAATACCATCCGAGAAATACGCAAACATAAACACACAATATTTAACATTCCATCATTTAAGTACTTTCCGGCTATTCTATGTTAATTTATCAAGTTGCCAGCAATTGTTGCTATATGCCTAGAAACTTTAAGACCTCAGATTTGTGATCAATATACCATCAAATCTTGAATATTTCCGATTTTGATGCTCAACATGTACATAATGCACCGCGTAGTGACATGCAGCTATTTTGTGCCATCCAGTCTCGTACAACAAGAGAAGTCCAGATGTCGCTGAGCGTTGCATGATGGGACGGTTTTATCCCATATGTGGTGTGGAGTATGATAAAAATGGAACGACTTTTGACCGTTTAATCTTCTGTGGAATGTTACTCATATGGTCTAGGGTCATTCCCACGTCAATACCGGCTCCAACACACCACCCGAGGCGGATTGGTTTGAACGGGGCATGTACCGACAAATATCTACATGTATATAAATGCCATATACATGTAAATGTATGTGACGTAGGCGATCATGGAGTGCCGCAACTCTCTGTTCTTGGCTCTTTATATAAGCTCTACGTCATGGTGAACAGTCGCTTGATCTTAACCAATTAGTTAGGTTGCTAATGTAAGTACAGTGTACAACCCTCTTCTTCTCCTTCTTCTGTTCCCATCTTGTCCAAGCTATCTTTAAGAAATATATACCTCCATAATCTCAACTGTCTAATTTTAAGCTCACATATTAGCCTCTTGTTTAAGTTCTTTTTCAAGTTACCGACATGGTTTATTTATAACGGGTTATCTCTATGTATTCACATCGAGCTGCCTCTTGTATGTACATGTACTTGTTGGTGTGTTATTTGGATTATTGACTGGAACATATTGACGACACAAACTGATAAATTGTCTCTATACATACATGGATTAATTGATGATCGTTTGATTTGATCGCAAATACTTAAAAAAGGCTGATGTATCTTTTTATTTGAACATGATTTTTATGTCGCTAGTGATAATCGTTTGTCTCGCATTGTATGGTCAACATAATCTGAAAAGATCACGACTTTTCGTGCGCCGCTGCAACAACCGCTAATAAGCAAATAATCAGCGTTGGTGAGGGTGATGGGACGAACTATCACTTCCGAGGCGATCTGGATGTAGCTATCTTTTCGAAGCGCAGCTGAGGAAAGATAGCGTATACATTCAGATCGCCGAGGAAGTGATAGCTCGTCTCATTGCTTGAAACCAAAAGTTGATTATTTGCTTTATATTCCACATCTGAAGCCAACTATCTATATCAAAAATGACAATTTGACGTGAAAAAGGTAATGTTTATTTATCTCCATAACCCCGAGCCGCTGCCATGGGGAACACGCGGTAGGACGCGCATTAGGACGCGCATTAGGACGCGCATTAGGACGCGTATTAGGACGCGTAGTAGGACGCGCATTAGGACGCGCGTTAGGACGCGTTAGATGTCAAGTGATAGTCCGAGTGTAACGCACTTTAATTTCGCGCGTACTCAAAATATTAATCACGCAGTAGGACTGTGAGGAGTGAAGATCGAGATCAGCGAAACCAAAAAGTACTATCACCTAGAGTGTAACGAACTTTTATTCTCAGGTGATCTGATAGGAAAAACTACGCCTCATCACGTGATCAACTCTTGACCAATCATATAGCAACATTCTTAGTATGTGGAATATAATATGGCCTATTGTTTGGTCGAGCATCCGGGTGCGCCGGCCAATAGTATTGGACCGTTTATAAGCTGGTTTTGGTCAGTGCGCTGCTCTGAAGAAAGGGTATTTAAACCCCCTATACCTACTACAATTTTGTATCACACCTGACGAAGTGTTGCAGCGGCGCACGAAACGTCGTGATCTTTTTAGATTTTGTTGACCATACGTTGCGAGACAAACGATTATCACTAGCGATTTAAATCCGCAATGAGTAACATATTTAGCATGAGTATTCTCATTTATTGTCGTTGATGCAGGTTCGATCATATACGCCACCGTCATTTATGGCTGCGAGTATTTTGTCGACGCCCTTGTAGTCTACATCCTCGTGTGTCTCACTGAGTATGTCGCACCCCTCGCCTTCAACGTGTTCCTCTACGTCATCATCATTCGAGCAATCTGGCTCCCCGCCCAGCGTATCTACTCCGTGCGAGGTCGTGGCGGCAATGACAACAACAACGGGGACGACCACCGCAAACAGAAGTTCAGCGTGCTCCGCATGGTGCTCGTCGCCCTGATCGTGTTCAGCGTCAGCGTCGGTTTCCATCATGTGGTTTCGCTCTACATCCTCATCACCACAGAGAGCCCGGAAAAGAGACCGTGTCACGTGACGCTGCTCGCGCTGCTCGCGAACATCGCCTTGTTTCTAAACAGCGCCCTCAACCCGTTTGTGTACGGCTTCACGAACTCGACTTTCTCTGAGCCGCTGAAACGGGCGTTGTGTTGCTGCCGAATCACGGGGCCGGAGTGCCTGCTCGGCCTGAGGAAGATACCTGACATCTACCGCCGACTGTCCGGTGCCTCCACCACCGTGTTCGTCCCCAGTGCGGTGTCTCACGACCTCAGCTCAGATCAGGACCAGGCTGGGCCGAACGACGCTCTCAACTCCGAAGAAGACGTCGTGTAGAATGTGTAGTGCTCATGAGTGTCAAACAATACCACATTACAACATTTTTAGCAAATTAGTCGAGCGGTGAATCTTGTTTCACTGATAGGCTAACAGTGGTCATCGACTGAAGTGTGAGATGTTAATCATTAATTATGCACTTGTCAGATGATAAAATGGAACATCTCCCCCCCCCCCCCCCCTCCCCCTCAACCCACAACCCCTCATGTATGTACACCATGTACACCATGTACACCATCCCCACCCATTTGGGAACACCCCTTGACCGGGAACGTTTTAATGACGCTTAGTGCTGCAGATTATTCACCTGGTCAATCACCATTTACCAGGTATTTAATCACACCCCTATCACTTGGAGCTGTCTTATCTTGCTTAAGTCTTAATTTAAGAGGTATGTGTTTATTTCATCACGAACCTTAACATTATATACCAGGCCTTGAAGATCCCATTGCCTTAATCCACATCACCATGCAATGATAATGAGAGGGTTAATGTACACAAATCTCATAGAGCAGCAGGTTATCTAGCACTGGTGTTATGGTATTGTTCCCAACACAAGATTCTGGCAATATGGTGACACCAAAGCAGTACCAATATACAATAGATAAATCATGATAACTTCAAGGTTGAATATTGATTGTAAAGATCAATTTGGTTTAAAAAAAGATATTACGACTCAATCTCGTGTGTTCTAACGTGCTCTGATTTCCATTTCATTGCACAGTAACATTTCAGATTTAGGCATCCATACTTTAGGCATGCGATGCTATGTTGTACTTTCTTATAATCAACTAACCTGTATCCATCAGTCATATTGTATTGTATCGTAATGTTACTTTGTACATTGTCTTGATGTATTGGTTTTTGCAATAAAAGTATATGATACAAAGTTTCGTGGTTTGATTGCAATAGTCGTTTTAGTTACATCGTCTATAACGTACTTTAGCTGCCCTATACCCCACACAACTACCCCCTCCTACACCCCACCCCCTGGAAAGCGCATGTGCTTCAACATTTTATTATGTTCAAATGTCAATGTGTTATATCATCCGCCCACCAAACAAGAGTTGAAGCCCACAAGATGAATTTCTGCGCAGGAAACGCTTATTGATATCTTTCGTACCAGCATCAAGTATAAATTAATTAGAACCATGTTATCAAACTGTCACTATCAACATGATCAAATGGTATAATAATGATGATCGTCGTGACAGATAAGCTGTATTGCGAAAGATAGCAAATGTCTCATCTCCTGATCAAATGATTAGCTCTTTTTTCTGTATGGGAGGTAGTGATCGCATGTTACTTATTTTGCTAAACAAAATGCTATGATATTGATTAGGACGAAGAAAAACAAAAGCAAGAGCAAAGTGATAAAGAACAAGAGACAGGAGGAGGAAAACCAAAGAAAAAAAAGGGAGGAGGAAAAGAATACAACCTAAACAACACATAAAGAAGGAGATAGATGCGAATATACAAGGACATAAAGAAGAAGAAAACGGAAAGGACAACATCAGAGAAGAGAGCTTCGAATGGAAGTGTTGAGGCGGAAAGACGGGAACGAAAGGAAGGGATTGGCATAATGAGGTATGGGTGGTTTTCTGACGAGGGGAGGTTAAATAGTACTGAAAACTAGAGGCATGGTGAAGTAGGGAGAAGGGGAGACGAGGAGAGAGGGCGAGAGATAGAGGTAGATAGATAGATAGATAGATAGATAGATAGATAGATAGATAGATAGATAGAGAAAGAGAGAGGGAGAGAGAGAGATAGAGAGAGAGAGAGAGAGAGAGAGAGAGAGAGAGAGAGAGGGGGGGGGGGAGGCATAAAGGGAAGAGGGAGATAATGGTGGAGAGAGAAATATAGAGGAGGGGGAGGGGAGAGAAAGAGAGAGAGAGAGAGATAAAGGGGTTGGGGGATAAAAGACTCGAAGAAGAAAATAGTAAAATAAAGAGGAAGAAAGACCTATTGACAACTGATTGAATGGAATAGGAGGACATTACTATTATAGTGAGAACAAACAAAACGATCAATGCTGTCCGCAACAACGATCATGCCATTCATGCATATCGATCCCTACCCTACATTCAACATGAACACATGCAATGTTTAAATGTTCGATCGCTTTATGCAGATTGTTTGGTTGCTTACGTAGATCATTCTAGGCTAGTAGGTAAGATGGTCGCCGAGAATCCCCCCCCCCCCCTTATAAAGTGTGATTAAGATGCTCCTAAATGCCTTCCCTCGGCTGGTCCCGATGCAAAAGAAGATGGATTCGCTCTGTTTAGGAAAATCGAACAGTCAAGTAGGTAAGGGAGTCCCCTTGCCATGCTTGCAGCCCCCGTTAACCGATCATGGACTATGATGTATTACTCCTCTTGAGAAAAGAGGAAGATAGTTGGTTCTTCCTCCGTGGAAGTCATAATGGATATATGGCATGCGTTTAAATATGAAATTCTTTTAGACGACATCTCGGATGTTGTCTCTAAGACCCTGGATGTTAATTCATATTGGTAAATGAATGAATAAAGTACCTCTGACACGAGGAAAAAAATATAACCGGCATCATCATTAAAAAATAAATATGGATATGGGGTGTGCGGATCAGCTTCTATGTAGATTGACAAATCATTTATGTTGACTCTCTCAACACCACAAACACGCTTTGCGCAATGCTTGATAGAGCAGCACTTTGCCAGGCAAACAAAGGTTTGAATTAATATTTGACAAAAATTGATGTAATTTATAGATCATTATAGATACATTATTCCTTAAGAAGAGTTAGGTATCCTTTGTCAAAATACGCCCCCCTCTCCAGGCGAACACATACACACACACACACACTACTCAATACCTCTCCATGCCCCTAGCATCAGTAACCATAGTAACATGAAGAATACGAAGAGTATAATCATGATGTCCATATTTTCACATCACGTAGGCTATATCACGTGACACGATGCAATTTATTTATTATACTTTATCAACAGAACGCCGGTGGAAGTGTAACCCGACGTTGATAAAGGACTCACACCGTTTCTAGCCGTAATCATCACTATAATACTGTTATTCGGAGAATCATATCAGTTCCATCTTTTTACTATGCTCATACCGTGGTCCCAAGAGACGGGAAGAATCAATAACATTAAGTCTGGTCTAAACCACTGCTATCGACCTGAAGAGACTCACGCGCTGTAATGTCGCCTTTCATATAATAACATAGAGCAACATGAGTTAAAACATGTCAGCGGAATCAATACGATTGGCATGATTAGAGCTGGTTAGCGAAGTTTAAGCAGAAAAAATGCTTCGATGTACACTATGTCAATGACCAAGGGATGACGAATAACAATTGTTAACAACAAAATGGCAAACTTGCAAAATGGACTTGTCTCCACTTAGACTTAAAATTCCCTCTTTCTCTATTACACATATACACGCACACGCACACACACGCACACACACACACACACACACACACACACACACACACACACACACACACACACACACACACACACACACACACACACACACACACACACACACACACACACTATTATAAACTGGCCAGCAAAAGAAAGTACCCACTTCTTTCAAACGCTGCACACAAAAATTCACCCCTTAGAAATAAACAATTTTGTACACAGGTATGGTGCAATATCCATTAGTAATCACATACCAAACAGCATCTTGGTCACTTAATAAAAAGTCACAAAATGTAGCAGAATGATCCGTCCAGGTTTTACACATCCTGGCATCACATTGTTTCAACAAGACAATGCTATACCACATACAGCACGATTCAACACCATCTTCCTTCAGTAGCAGGACATTGACGTCATCCCATGGGGTGCATGCTCTCCTGACCTCAATTCCATTGAGCATCTGTGGGATGAACTTGGCAGATGGGTGAGATCAAGGGAACAGCCTCCTACCAATCGCCAAACATTGATCCAAGCTCTGCAGGAAGAATAGACAGAACTTCCCCTCAGGACTACGCCAGACAACTGGTCCAAAGCATGCGTCAGAGATGCCTGGATTGTGTCCAGGCACGAGGAGGACATACACATTATTGAACATTGTTGTTTGTGTCTGGTTTATTTCATCCTTGGACATTGACTTTTGTGTAAAACCTGGACTGCTCGTTCTGTTACATTTTGTGACTTTTGATTTAGTGACCAAGATGCTGTACATGTCATTTTATTTCTTTGTAATAAAGATAATCACTTCCTGTTTGGTATGTGATTACTAATGGGTATTGCACCATACCTGTGTACAATTTTTTTTAATTTTTTTAAAATATAAAATTACCCCAACTGTAGGTTCATTTCAGCAAGGTCGAAGGCCGAGGTGAAATAGACCTTCACGAGGGATAAATTCATATTTGGAGTTCATGTAGTCCAGTAATATTGTATGATAGAGCGTTCACTATTTATTATAGTAAATAGATCCCTTGATCTAAGTCCCCCTTCATGACTTTTACCATAGCCAAGTCACGGATTTTATTTGTAAAGAGCAGTGTCCAACATGACGTCACAATTTGATTTGATTGATATTGCCATATATGTTTGCTTATACAGTGTATTTGTTAATGTTTATACTTCAGAAACTTGACTGAAGAAGGCCTAACAGCCGAAAGCTCCAGTCCAGCTACGTCCAGCTACGTCCCAGCTCCTAGACTATCTTTCTTCATTTACACACACACACACACACACACACACACACACACACACACACACACACACACACACACACACACACACACACACACACACACATACACACACATACACACACACACATACACACACACACACCATAGAGTAGCGGTTTGTTTGGCACGATAATACAATAATATTATGACAGACATGTTGCACATGGTGATTAATGATTCATTTCATTCAAACAGATCGGCTATACTTTCCTTTTTGACAATTTCATCAACTTATTGCTAGATTCATTTCGATGGTTAAATTATACAATAAACTGCGCTCCATCAGACTTCTATTGACACAAAATTGATCACCCCCTAATGTAAATATTTGAGAAAGATAACTAATCAAACCGTAAAGATTCCTTGATATTTTCGTTCATGGTTTCATCTGACTTAAAAATGTCACATCAATATCTGACAAAGATATGTAATCTAATCTTTACATAGGCTATCTTTGTAAAAACTGTATAACTATTGTGTTGATCACGTTATCATGTGTTCCAAGTTAGTGTTGTGTTGACTTTTGATAAAGAAATATCTTCTTTGTGTGGATTAGATAAAGGATTAATTAATGGAATGTGACATTTGTGTTGAACTACTTGAACGTGGTGCTAAAGATAACGCCCTTAGTCTGTAGGTACTGCCTTGATACAGAAATATACGACGAGACATGACACGCGATGATAAAGAATGAAGTAGAGGGGGACACAAAACACATGCAAAGAGAGACAGACAGACAAGCATGGATGGACAGGTAGTTAGAGTGATTCTGGTAACCAAGAAGGCGGGGTTCTGGATAAAATTACATATCACCGACATGATATATCACGGTGACCGTGCAAACAATCAATCTATATCAAAATGACATTATGAAAATACATTGAATTTCATATATGTGAACGAGAAAGGGGGTAAGAAAAAGTGCGCAGGGAAGAGAACTGGTAAGCAAAGACAGTCAGACACTGATATCAGAGAGAGGCACGAGAGATGGGGTGGGAAGAGGAGAGAAACAGGCATGGGTACATAGATACAGAGAGAGTGAGAGAGAGGGAGAGGGAGAGAAAGAGAGAGAGAGAGAGAGAGAGAGAGAGAGAGAGAGAGAGAGAGCTTTTGAACAATGCCGAATGAAATCAATCGTCTTCACATTTAAATCATATTGCTTTTTAATCAACTGAGCGTTTGAGTGGGCATATAAATCATTAGGGTACGAAAGTTCTTTGTATAAATAAATAAAGCGAAATGTTATGCAACCATTTATTTACGTCTTACAATAATATGTTTGAAATATTATGTATTTGTGTATTATGTAAGTTAAAACACGGGTGTATTTATGATATTATACAATGTGCCAACAAAATGAGATGAAATTATCATATGAACAACTTTTAAACCAACCAGTAAATCAATATCATATAGTTATATACATTATCAAATATGGAACAGTCTTGACAGTATTTCTACAATGCTGCTAGAAAAGCATCTACAAGGAATATTATAATGTCATTTAGATGAAGGATAAGACGCATCTCAAGCCTCAAAATGTTACTGAGACAATGGTATCCCCCCCCCCCCCCACCCACCCACCCACACACACACAGCCACTCCTACATCCCTTACCCCAAAACCGACACACGCTCTTTAGTAAATGCATTTATGCAGGGAAAATTAAAGGACTAGAACGATAGATTGCCGCTCATTGATACCCATCCTGAATGTAACCATGGGAACCAGGCTTCATTCTGGTATTGTTTAATATTGGTGATTATATCAGTACAACATGCAACCTTCTACAATAATTGTTATGTAATCATGCTAAATGGATACATCAAAAGTCGTAATAAAAGGCGATTTGCTATCATGCAGAATTTAAACATTGTGAAAGAACAGATTCGTGAAAGTTCAGGATAAATTTCAGGCTATTCGATTTTGTTTCATGTTAAGACGTATTAACGTAAAAAAACATGGAACAGTGTGTGTGTGTGTGGGGCGGGGGTGGTAAAGTAAACATGTCACATTATAAATGAATTATTTCATGTGGTAAATAAACATGACTTAAACTTTTGCAAAGGTTTTGACAATGTGTTTACAAAAACCAATGGGTACAGTGTTGGTGTTCGTTTAAAATATATTACACACTCACAAATGTAACACGACTCATCCATAGAACGATGAGGTATTTCCTACATACGTGTTATAACCACCATCAATGTTAGAATTAAGATACATTTGGAATGCATTAATAAAACTTGTACTAATGAAACAGCGTTAACAGACACATTCGCTCATGAAATTCTTATAACGGTCAAATATCTGCATGCTAACCTATGATAGTCCAGTGGCATAGCTGTTATTGTTCTCTTTTGTCTAAAACCACCAAATTTCGCACACATGTAGAATTAAATTATCTAATCAAATTTAGATATTGAGCTCTCTTCAATTTCACCTAGGGGAGCCATGGCGGCCGTTTTTCAAACTGGTCGCCATTCAAAATACGAATGGCACATTTTCTGTCATCATGTAAGGTATCATATCAAAGATAATCAAATTTTCTACAAGATGGTAGCATATATATTAGGTCTGGGGTAATTTTCATAACAGTTCTAAGTGAAAATGTGATTTTTAAACACCAATCCCAAGATTTAATATTTTCTGCAATTACGCATCAAGCGGTTCCTGTTTAAAAAAATCATCCTGATAAACTGAAACATCTTGAAAATGTCTTTGCTTATGTCATTGTGTAAATATCAATTGAATTCCCTTTCTTGGTGTGTAGTTATAGCTTTCCAAAGTGTAAACTTTGATGTTAGCTAAACAGCATTTTGCGCAAATCTGTCTTTCACCATGGGTTTTTCATACAACCATGAATATCGGATCTCCTCAATATCCAAATTTGCGTAAAATATATCATTCTGCATGCTTGCCAATTGTGGTGCCTTTAGACAAAAGTGAACAATTGTGTTAATCATCGACTATGATGTTCTTCTTGACTTTCTTCTCTCCGTCGATTTAAAGATCTGGAATGGTAAACTGACAGAAACTTAAGCCTAAACATGTCTCAGCTAAGATAGGTGGTGTTCCAAAAACTGGCCAAAGTTCTAAACACTGCACCAATAAGCCAATTTCGCTTTTGACCGTGGTCGACTTTAGTCGAGGCTGAAATCGAAAACACTCGCTTTCAGAATACCATCCAGTAGTTTTTTTTGAGCAGTGCCATCTTCGTTCCACGGAGAGTAGTTATCTAATCAACCACATTAGGCATCTAGGCATGATTAGCATCAGTAGAGCATATCGAATGTGTCAAATTCATAAGAACATGCGTATCAGTAAAATACATAATGGTCCGTAACATCGGTTAAACTTAGACCACGTAATAAACATAGATTAACGGTATGTGGCGCAAAATAAATCATCTGATGCTGTCACTCATTCGTTTTCTTGCCGTCTTTGTATTTCCATACATAAAGCGTTATCCTTCTATCGAACTTTACTAATTATTCGCCACATGCTTGTCCAGTAAAATATTTCCACATGCATAATTATCACCCCGGGTTATCACGCAGCACTGTGGTCAAAGCGACGACGGCAGAGGCTGTCCTCTACAATGGCCGTCGGCTCAATAACCGTTTTTGCCCTTCGAGAATATTTCATCGATGTCGAGCTCGCGTTCCTTCTCCAGTTCGTTGGGATCCCTCCAGCGGAGGTACCTGGCCTGCCTTGCTTGCGAGTACGCCGAGCTCGCATCCGGCAGCATGTGGACTGTTCTTAGCGCGCCGTCGGGGGCGTACTTCTCCTGATCGAACACGATCTGCGGGTTTTCAATGATCTCCTTGACCCGCTTCGCGTCGCGGTTCAACACCGCGAGGTTGAGGTCCGACTCCACGTTCCTCTTGGGACCGCTGTTGTCTTTGCCCGAGTCGCTGCTGCCTCCTCCTCCGCCGTTTGCATGGTTTGCAGCATACTTGTTCTTCTTGTCCTTCCGCTCCAAAATAGCGACCTGGCTCTGTCTGCGGATGATGGAGGGCCGTCGCGGTGGATGCGGCGGGGGGTGGCTGGTCTGAGCGTTGGGTATATGCGGCAGGGCATCCTCAGCCTCGTTCGGATGATGGAAACGTCTCTTGGACGGAGGTGGAAACGTCGCTCGTGTTTCCAGATCACTTTCATGTTTTTTCGCTTTGAGCTCGTAATCGTCGCTTAATATATCGAGATCGTATAAATCCCGGTTCTTGTCGGGCGGGCTGGGCACGGGGGAGCGGGCCGGAGAACGAGCCGAGGGGGAGCGCGCGGGGGAGATCGGCGTTAAAGACCGATTGAACATATCAACCTTGAGGGCCAGGAGGTTTTTCTGTCTCCCTTCGTTGGCCTTCAGTTCATGTAGCTTGGTGTTCGGGTCTCGCTGCTCATCTTTCTGCTTTCGCAGCTCCAATTCGACTTTGACCGGGGTCGGCGTCTGTGCGATCAGTGGCAGTTCGTTATCGGTCGAGAGCAGCGATCCCACGGTGGCGGTCCTCGTCACTGCATACGGCGACCTCGCCCGGGGATTCGGGCTCGCTCCGGCCGTGTTCAGCCGACTTCGTCGACCACGCTGCTGCGTGATTCCGTCATCATCCTGGTTTGCGGGCATCATGCTGAAGCGAGTCGAGAGCATCCTGGCGTTTCGGACGGCGTGGTTGTTACGGGCGGCGTTGACCCTGGCTCCCTTCGCCTGCCCCTTGATCCGAACCTTATCGAGCTCCTCCTGGAGCCTCATCTTCTCCCGCCGGATCGTCATGAGATGCATCCGCTCCAGGTCGCGCCTTGCATCCGACTCCCGCCGCACCCGTCGCCCCGCCATCGCAGCTCTCTGGCGGTAGAACTGGTCATTCATAGTCAATACCATATCACCTCACTCGAAGCCCGGAACAAGCTTTA
>OZ022588.1:19186437-19256437 GCA_963669155.1 Arbacia lixula | reverse complement strand
CTAGTTGTTCAAGGCACATAATAACAATCAATCAGCCAATGTCAGTATACACCGACGTAAAGAAGGAAACCTAAAATAACGTATAGTGTAGATTCTTTTATAACTCTATTTCCCTTATCATACAAAGTCACACAGTTCCTAATGGGAGAAAATATCCTTTATTTGCCTCTCTCTTCATCTTTCAAAGCATGGCCTTTTTCTTTTGAAAATCAAAGTTTAAACACGATTAAAGATTTTGTCGAACTCATCATGAACACATCCTGATGATGATATATAACGGTACAGCACAACATGTTCACAAAACACCATGCACTGAATGTCCTCTTTTATGCAAGGTTTTGGAAGCCCAACATCAAACTTACTTCTGTCAAAGAAAACTGTGTAGTAAAAAAAAACAGAATCGCCTGGTCTGCGATATGCATATTTACCTATACCCTTACAGTGTTTGACTCAAACAATGGGTAACAAACCTTGGGTCAGATAGAGACTGAATTAAGGATAGCATGGCCATTCACTAACTCATGTTTCAAAACGCAAGACGACAGTTTCAATACACGGTAGATTTTGTTTTTCCGCTTAAGAAACGTATGGGCTTGTTTGCCACACCGTTATACGTACTTGAACTAAACCATAGCGATACACTAAGTTTACTAGATGATAACAACAACGTTTGACACGTTTGAAAAATAACTTTTCAAAAAGTTGCAACTCAAATCAGTCTGAAATGAACGCATCATAAAGTCAGAGGATGTCAAATGATTTAGAAGCAGGTTTGTGATACTTCATCAATTATTTCTTTGTTATAATTCTTCAAATATAAAATACGAACCGAAAATACGTGCATATCATATAATTTATTCAAAACATAACAATTCCATTGTGCATCACACATGTTAACCCAGAAGGTATTTTCAGCCTAAAGAATCAAAACTTATTAACGACAATGTGATGGTAGTTGCTAGCAGACTGACAGGTGTGATACACAATGGGCATTGCTGTCTTCAGAATTAAGTATCTGATACACACATTTGTGTAAAAGTCAAAATTTCATTTAATTTTCCATGAGTTACTAAAATAATTGATGATATGTCACAAAACCTGCTTCTAAAAAGTTGACATCCCTTGACTTTATAAGGTATAATTTACAGCTTTATTCAAGCGAAATGCACACATTTTTCATACTTAAAATCATCAATAGGTATATAGGCAAAATTAGTAAACGTAAGTGTGTCCGAACAAAGACTAATTGATGACACAGTTCCATTTCTGTTTGCCTCTCAGGGCTAAAAATGACACTTAATGACCACGTTCTACATGTTCTAGAGATGGCCGAAGATAACAACGGGTCATAAAACTTCTACGGGACAGCTACGGGTTGGTCATGGCGCGTTTTGGTTGCTAGACACAAAGCTAGTGGTCTGAAATTACAGGCTTAGTACAGACTAGTCTGGCTTCCATGCTGTAGAACATTTTCAATACAAAATAAAATATTTAATAGGCTATACGGGTCTGGCTATAGTAGACTGATCATCATCAATTCCCTCTCCGGCGTGCTCATACAGTACAGGGAGAAAAGAGGGGCATGCAGGGGTGACTATAGTCTTGCGGGTACTAGACTATATATTTTTTCAGTTTGAATTATAAATATCTGAAAGCCTTAGAGCCAGGCTAATAGAAGTTTACTTGCCTGTTATTGTGCATGCTGCCATTACATTGTATTACGTCACATATTCCAATTTGATTTGACATAATACATGTACCATTCTTGCATCTACATGTGCCTTCATATCATATACATCGGTAAATATGCTCATTGCGAGATTAACCCTATCGATGCCAGGCAAAATAAATAGATATGGGATTTGCGTGTATTAACTGTGTATAACTTCACATGTGTTACAAAAAGAGGTAAAATGAAGATAATTTGTGCCCCCTCAATTGCCGGGTTTTATATTGCTTCAGTGACATCGATCGATGAGTTTCACAATATTAGCCTATATGTTAGTCCTTAAAATGACTATCTGCTGTTTCTTAATAGTAAAGATGCTACTACTTTGTGTAAGTTCAGATGTAGATCACACAGTTTACCTGTAAATAATGATAGGTTTGACTCAGACATGTCGCAGGATGATATATGCACACGCTTGTCAGATACACGGGATGAATTCCATTATATATTTGTTTGTCCTTTCTTTTTGGAAGAGAGAAAGTTATATTTTCAGAAATCAGTATATAGCAGCCGTAGACCTAGCTCTATAGAAATGGATAATCTTTTTAAGATGCGAGAATCTTGCCAGTTGAGGAAACTTGTAAAATTTGTTAACATAATTATGACTCATTTAAGTCATGAACCAAAAAGAAGTGATTTTGTTGAAGTTTTTGTATTTGTATGTATTCATGTTATTGTATCATTGTAAATATGTTGAACTCTCATACCCGAAAGGGGGTCGATAGAGTTAATAAAATCTTATCTTATCTTATCTTATCTTATCGTATCTTATCTTATCTTATGACTTTTAGGTTATTCTCTCGGAATAGCTCTGACAAGAGCTAATGACCAGAGAGCAGGTGAGAAAAGAGAGAAGATAAAGTGGAGAGGGTGAGAATCCGAATATTGGATGGATAGCTCTGATGACTTCCTCTCTTCAATAAAAGTACATAGATTTAAATGGACAAATCAAGCAGTTTCAATGAAATTAGAAAGTTCTATAAGGGTTCTAAAGAGGCGATATAATTCAACTGACAATGTTCATCGTGAATATTATTATGATAATCGTGATTTTAATTAGTCCTAATTTTAAACAGCCCTAAGAAAGACATAATTCGTTGTCTTTTCTATCGGTCTGCGTGTTGCATTGAACGCTTGTTCCCTTAAGTCGGTTGACAAAGGGGCGAAATAGAGACCTCGATGTCATAAATCATTGCCATGACGTCCAAATTTGCGTTGACTTAAAATCGCTTGTGTTTATTAACTATAATCCATAGTAAGCAGAATTGAACCTGCAGAAACGTGGTTCTCAAGATGAAAACTCGCATCATGGATTGACAGAATATCAAGCGAAGAAGTGCTTGCCAAGGCATGTGACGATAGATTATTGTTATTGACCACTAAAGGACAGGGCAACTTTTCAATGTCTAGTTTACACACTGCGAAGAGAAAGCACAGAAAATTGGATTTTTGACTTGTGAATTTGAGGGGATATCCAATAGCGGGAGAGACAGCGTGTGAAATACATAGATCCCTTCAGCAGTGTTCATTGTGGTAATGTCATGATAGTGCCACCATATATCAAGAGGTAAAAGTAAATCGAGAGCCGTGATCGCCAATATATGAAACCAAGCAGACAAGGCACCTTTCAATCAAGCAGGTAATATAAGTAATAACGCCCGGAAGGTATCAAACCGCGATATATAACACGACCGTACAATGTTTAATGGAGTTGCATGAAGTTACCATGGTTACATCATAAACCTGTCTACTAGCTGATATGGATCGTTCGTGTTCCGCAATCGAGCTAATATGGCAAATAAGATGACATTCACCTGTCGTCCTGTATTTTGTTACCATTGATCATGCTGTTAGCTCCTAGTTTTTTTTTTTTTATAAAGAAGTGATAGGACACATGAAACTGTTACATCATAAATCTGACCATTGAAAGTCCTGGGGGCATTTCATAAAAGTTGTCAGCACTGACTAAATAGTCAGTGCCAACAATTTCAGTGAAATCCTCGGTTTTGATTGCCTGAGAGGCACTAGTCTCTGACTGTTACTATGGCAATTGTCGGAGAAAGACAAAGTGTCAGTGCTGACAACTTTCATGAAATCCCCCCTGATATTTATCGTCTATGCTCTGCAGGCGAAGCCGTGCGTGATGCATACCTGTCATTCCGCGTTTGACAATGATTTCTCTTATCTGGCATACGAACTTGATTGACTCGCAGTATGTAGATGTCTTGTACGAAGCTGCACGAACTGCTGCACAACATAAGTCTCAGATACGCACCTAGGCCTAAAATTGATGTTTCCTTCAGAGGACTGTAATCCTAAGACGTGTACAATTCCATAAAAAAAAATTACTCATTGTATAAGGAGTCTAGGAGATACATGATATTTCAAAGTTAAGATGATGCATCTATTTCCATGACATCATCCTGCTCCTCAATATATTTTCATTCTGTCAAAGTAAGGAGTAGTAGTAGTGGTGATAATGATTATGTGGCCCGTAATCGATGGAATGCCAATCTGCCATGTCTACTGGTCCCTTCCTTGATCGGCTTCTGAAGTCCAGGAAGTAATTATTAAAAATGATAAAATCTTCACATCAAATTAAAATCGGGACCCCAATGATGATGGCAAATCTGGTCTGCCATGATCACGGCCTGCTTGATCGTTAACACTCCTATCCCTCACCTGTAAATAGTTGCCAACGCCGCACGAGTACAACATGTAATACCATAGAGTATGGCACAGGAAAGGTTAAAGCCATAATTCAACATATATCATATTTTTATCTGTGTCATGGGGTTCATCATATAAATAAAAACGGGTTCGGGTCATCCCAAGTCACTATATCACCTCTGTGGGAGGCATTCATGGTGCTCTCTCACGTACGTCATGAAACAGCCCTATGCCCCGAGGATACTCAACAGTCATTACATCCAACATTCTTACGAAATAACAGTCATTGTGTTCATTGTTCGTATCAGATAAATGCGTGTAAAAATAAAGTACAAAAGAGTCTGATTATATTAATTAGGCTGTCCAATGAAGAAGTAAAGTTCACGTATTTAGATACTTCACAAACACAGCATCAACATGACATAGGTATGATATTGCCATATTATGAAATATACAATGTATATAATTAATCTACTCCCCGTTCTTCTGTTTATAGTTCAGATACTTTCATCATATATATCGCGTGTCTCCTGTATCATCATTTTGTAAGTGCAATGTACTTTTGTTGTACACATTTCCAAGCCATCGCTTCTATGCCACAGTGGCTAACAAAATCCAATATAATCATGAACTCTAGCATATTACCTGATTACACATGTTTATATTCGTTGCCAGGCAGTATATGGGTAATCAGAAAAGGGAAATACATGTACAAGTTGACAAACGACACCTTAAAGCTCTCCTCTGTATTAATTCTAAGTATTCAAAGTTCAGTGACTACAAAGTTCAAAATTGTATACTATCCAAGTAAATATCATTAGAGGTATACATTAAGTAGGATACTTCAGCTTCTACCAGTAGAAGTAAAATGAATATTATAAGATGTAGTAGAAGTAGCAGTAGTACTACTTCTACTACTACTACTACTACTACTACTACTACTACTACTACTACTACTACTGCTACTACTACTACTCCTACTACTCCTACAACTACTACTACTACTACTACTACTACTACTACTACTACTACTACTACTACTACTACAACTACTACTACTACTACTACTACTACTACTACTACTACTACTACTACTACTACTACTACTTCTACTACTACTTCTTCTTCTACTACTACTACTACTACTACTACTACTACTACTACTACTACTACTACTACTACTACTACTACTGTTGTTAATGTTCCCACTACTGGTAGAAGCTGAAGTACTAAACACGGCTAAATATCGTACCAAATGTATACCTCTTATGATATTTACTTGGATACTAAATGCAGTTTTGAACTTTGCAGTCATCGGACTTTGAATAGGCTTAACACGGAGGAGTAGTAGGAAGTAATTGCTATACTTAGTAACCGAGTTAAATTGCTACGTATACTAGGCTAGAGCCGCTAAAAATGAAGTGCATTAGCATGAATACGAATGATAATGAGTCTAAAGAGTAGTAATGAATATTCATAATTCTAGTGATGAGAAGGGCAATAATGTAGTGTACACACCTGTTGTTGTGTTTTTTGTGTGCAACTTCGGCCGTCTGAACATGTGTCATCAAGTGGCTGGTTGTGGGATGTGTATCGCCGCGCTGCAGGTCATCGACAGCACTCAGGTCTAAACTAATGGGCAATCACTCCGGTCTTTCAAGGTGCCCAATGTGATATCGTCATGTTAACCGTCCCATGAAGGAAAGAGTTTAAACGATTAAAGACATCGCATTACTTTTCGATCCTCTGTTAAGGTCCACCAATTCCCAAGGTGTTTTTTTTCCCACAGCAACTCAAGCAGCTTGATACGACCGCGCGTCAGTTGTTGTTGACACCACATGCACTCGTCACATTGCGGAGAGTTGGGTGATTGTATAGGTCCGTAATGAGAGGGGGTATTGTGTCGTAGATCGGGATGATTTGTTGGGTATTGAACTCAAGCGTCGCAAGACTTTACTGCGAGCCCGGGCGCGGGACCGTGACGATTCTTTTAGACGATTTTCGATTTCCCACGTCACGCTTTGAGGGCCTGTCTCACAAACATTATTAGTACCAGTACCAGGGCTACCGGTTCGATTTGAAAACGTTGGCAAAATCTGTACCTTCTTTGTTCCACTCACTCTTCGTCCTCTTGACTCTCTCTCTCTCTCTTCATCTTCTTCTCTTCCATTTCATTTTCTTAATCCTCTTATCACTCATAGATATACATCCTTCTTACCGATCTCTCCCCCTCTCTCCCCCCGTCGCAACACCCAATCTCTCTCTCTCTCTCTCTCTCTCCCTCTCTCTCTCTGTCTGTCTGTCTGTCTGTCTCTCTCTCTCTCTCTCTCTCTCTCTCTCCGTATCTTCCTTTCATTTTCTCAAGTTAATATCCACACTCCCTCTTCCTCTGTCCTTCCCCCTTTCTGTGATTATATTTATTTTTACAAGTGTATAAGTTCAGGAACAAGGGGGAAAGTGTGCTTCCTTCCAGCAGTGGTATTATAGTTGCACATGGTTAAGATGTGCGCGGTTTAACCAAAGAGCTTACCTAGCACCTCTTTGGTTTAATGACAGAAAGCAAACAAAACATAACAAGAGAAAAGAGAAATGTGAAAAAATATGAGGGACACATGACAAGCAATTTGTTAGACGATACAACCGTTGAGCGCCACTAGTAAGATGAGAATAGAGATGGAAAGGGAGGGGGAGAGAGAGAGAGAGAGAGAGAGAGAGAGAGAGAGAGAGAGAGAAAGAGAGAGAGAGAGAAAGAGAGAGAGAGAGAAAGAGAGAAAGAGAGAGAGAGAGGGGGTGTAGATGTATGGGGGTGAACAGAGAAGACGAGTAAATATATAAAGACAGACAGATAGATACGTGGATATATCTCTTGAAAGATGAAGGTATATGTAAAGGAAAAGAAAAAAACAACAAAGAAAAAGCTTATCAAAACCTAGTTGAAAGGAGGATTCGAAAAAACTGAGATGTTTCCATCACTGTTCTATCACCGGGCACGAAAATGGAAATCGATTATCCGTTCTTTGGCATGGCTTCCACTTTGTGGAAACAACGCCACCGCGGTATATGGAAAGCGCCACGGTGAATGGCTTCCCTACATGTAGACTGCGCTCTGACGAAGTCAAAGTTCGCTGAAGTGTGCTAAATTCCCTAGCAACTACAGTAGTATGGGTTGGAGTCATACAGCCCGGAATAACAACAACACGACTACCTGAATAATCACGGAAATTGACTAGTACATGTATTTTTGTTTTTAGCTAAGAAGCTTTTGAATTCAGCAATCTGTTTGAACATGTTTGTGTACTATAATCCGAGAAAAACTGGTGTTGGCTATGTTTGATAACATGTTTCTTTGGTAAAGAGGATAAATGTAACTGGATTATTAAATCCGACTGACGACAAATGTGGACAAACTAAACTAACTGCAAATTTACGAGACAGAACATAAGAAAACATTGTTATATCATGAAAAAAAAAAATATGAACATCTATCAGATCAATATTTTTTATTTATTTATTTATTTATTAAGTCTTTTTTAAACAGGGTTGCCCCATCAGTGAGCTTGGCACTGTTCTCCCTGGGGGCCCTGTGTACAAATAACACAATAATATAGAGTAACATGAATAGATAAACAAATAGACACATAGATTACACAAACAAATGCTGTAAACCAAAAAGCAGCGTAGGTCATCTAATAAGGAACATAACAAAAAGAAGAAGGCGAACCGATGCTTCCACATGCATGACACAAGCGAAACCTTGTACATTTTCTGACTAAAAATTATGTGATTGATACTAATATCAATAGGGGCCTATTTGAAAATATGATCACAAAGAAACAGATGTCCTACCTAACTAACATGTTCTCAACCATAGTTTAATTACGAAATCCTTAGCATATTTGTCGAAAATATAATCAGTTAAGATGATTCAGCAATACCTTGAAATAAATGGATTTCCACATATTTCTCAGTTTTAATATGTGTTTACTGTTCTTGCACCTAATCTTTCATTGATCACTTGGAAGATAACTTCTACCATGTAGGTCTACTTTCAATAGAAAATTCTACTACATTGTACTTCTGGTATCATTCCATTCACTCTGAATATTTCATAAATAAGTGATATATATATACTGTATATCTATCTACAATGAACATACACAAGCCTCAGCAATTCGACTGCCACGCAGTCGATAAATATGCCTCCGCCTCTTTGCTAGTTCTAAATAGATTTATTCTCAGAAAATCTGTATGTTTGGTGGGCAATGTACCATTTGAATTCCGATGTGAATTGAAAATATCATATTCTGTTTTTCCATGTTTAGCCAAGTTTGGCAATGTTCATTGATCTCTGACCACTTACTTCTTTGACTTCCAATCTAACCTGTGCGTCTAAATCCATCCTTGTATCAAGTTCGTTTAAAATTACCCAATTTTGGCAAAGTTCATTGACTTTTGAGCTCTGAACTTGCAGGGATTTTATCAAATATGCCATCAGTTTATCTCCATGAAGTCATTCATCTCTGTACCATGTTTGGTTAAATTTACATAATTGGATTTATTGAGAAAAAATATCAATTTGGGGGCAATTTTTAGCCAATTTTGGCAAAGTTCATAAACCTTTGACCTTTCAGGAATTTTACTCAAACTTTCACTAGTCTATCTTCGAAAAGTGATATATCTCTGTACCATGTTTGATTTGAATTGAATCATTAGATTTGGATTCAATGGGAAAAATATCCAATTTTGGCAAAGTTCATTGACCTTTGATTTCTGACCCTTGATAAATAAAGTAGTGATCCACCTTTGCACCATGTTGGTTGGTATTGCACCATTGGATTCTGATATATTTGGAAAAATATCACTTTGGGGGCAATTTTTAGCCAGGTTTTAACAAAGTTCATTGACCTTCGACCTTTGAACTTTCTGGAATTTTACCCATACTTTCACCATGAAGTTATACATCTCTGTACCATGTTTGAATTGGACCATTGGATTTGGATTTGGGTTTATGGTGAAAAATATAAATTTTTGCAAAGTTCACTGATCTGACCTTTCAGAAATGTTACCAAAAATGTCACCAGTCTATCCCCAAGTTATGGTCCATCTGTGTACCATGTTAAATGAGAATTGCATCCTTGGATTTGGATCTATTGTGAAAAAGGGAAATTTTGGGCAATTTTTCACATAGTTCATTGAACTTAAACCTGTGACCTCAATCAGATTTGACCCAAATTTTACACACTTCATTAGTTTCATGCAATACACACATGTACCAATTTTGAAGCAAATCTGGTTAACGGTTCTCAATATATTGCCTAAACGGATTCGGGACGGATGGACAGACGGACGGACAACCCAAAAACATAATGCCTCCGGCCACTTCATGGCGGAGTCATCAAAGTAAAGAATATTTTTGGTATCAATATATTCACATCATACTGAACTCAAACTACAAAAATATGAGTGACTCCATCATTTGGGTTCCTGTTGGCACAAGTTTTGGTGTTCCCTTATGTGTGAAACCTGGGCCCAGTCGCATAGACTTGATTGATCTGAATAGATAGCAACTCAAATCCCCTTTCTCTAATGTATAGAATTATGATTGATATCAAGTTGTGATCAATTTCAAATCTTTTTTAAGAACTACTCAGGTCACCCAATCTGTCAGGAAATTGGTTACCAGTATACACCTTTCACACTGGGAGGTAGGCCCCTTCAGACATGCCCAGAACTCACGTTTCTCCCAGTATAAACAGGCTTTGGCCATTCTCAAATTGCGAGATCAAGCCAGAGATAAGCCACCTTAAGTGGTAGACAAGGGTGGTTTATTGTCAGTATAAACGGTGCGCAGAAGCTAGGCTGGTGTATAACTGGTTTTGTGCAATCATTTGGTGCACTATAAAAGGACTCACGTCTGCCTATTTAAGCTTTTTCAGAGGCAGTGTAAAAGGGAAAGTAGACACAAATTTCATCCTTTTCCATGAAGTAATATACATAAAATATGGTAAATCATATTTTCTGATACTTATAATAAGGGTGATCTAAATATCTCATGGTTTCACAAAGGCAGCATCATAAATGTTGCTGGCTGCAACTTATTAAAAGGAATCACCCATCTACATCATCAAAGAGGAATACAAATTAGGCAAGGACCATAATAAAATCTCTTTCACATCATAAGTATCTACTTCTACAGGTATATACATGTACATGTATAAGCATCTTCATAATTATGCTAGGGTAATATTAGGCAAGTCCTGGTTATTTTCCATGATTAAAGTCTTGCTCTGGCACCGATTAGTACTCAAATATAATTTCTTCAAGTATTTAATTACATCTTCCCAATTGGGTTGCTCTCCTTTGGCTTTCAGTTACTCTTTCCAGGCAACAAATCCTAGCAACAAGATGATGGGGAGAGTGCTTTTCACATGCATTTGGCTGTTGGCTGGGTGGTAATGAATAGCTTGTTCTTTGCTGTGGTCTACCTTACGGGGGTAAAAGCAAATTTAATCAGCTAGTTTAACAGTCATTTATCATTTACTGAAACCACTAATTGCTGAAGGCCTATTATTTAACCATATTCATTTTGCATATTTTGTGCGAAGTGATCACATTCAGTTGAATATACCAGACTTCTATTATTCTATAAACATTTCTTCCATGCAGACCACACGCTTGGGTCTCCAACGAATATATACTGTTATAGAACAAAACATGCTTCAAAGTGATAGAGAAATGTATAAAATATGTGCTAATATCATTCAAAATGTACAAGATGACCCTATCAAAGACAAATCATCTTTCATGTATTAAATCATATAGCAGGCGGTGCAGCAATTCCACAACTAAGCACAAAATGAAAAAAAGAATGTTAGCAGTTCAACTGCAAATTCTTCAATAATTTCAGACTTGAAAATCTATACAACTATCATGAAAAAAAATATATGAATATATGAATATTGCTATATTTATGGAGAGACATGTCCTGATCATTAATTATGGTTTTGTGGAGGAGGGTTATTGAAAATACATTGTAAAATATAATTTTCTGCAAATGGCAAATACCTTTTTCAAAGGGAACCTGTACCATCAGAGAAACTTGATTTGATTAAAACTAGTCAGAGAAAATATCAAGAAGCATCAGTAAAAGGTCACTTGAACAAGCAATTGGAAAGTTATGGAGTGAATCTTTATTCTTGGAGAACACTACTTCCATGAAACTACAGACACTCCAGAAGCACATCTATGTTGTGATATTTTAATCACACATCTCTTACAATTTGTTCAAATTCTCTTTTCAAACCTTCACCGAACTCTTCTTACTTCTTTCATGTGTTTTGAACACTGATGCTTATTCACAAATATGGGACCTTTACATTCAAATGTTTTTTTTTTGTTTGTTTCTGGGTCATCTAAGCTATAGGATGCTACCTGCAGACCCTAACACTGACAGCATTATTCAAACATGACAATCTACAAGACTTAATCACATCAATGCTATTATCAAAGACATCTGTCAGCTTTGTAAAAAAAAAAAAGATTAATATCAGAAATATTGTTGAAAGTCACTCCAATTCTACTCTGGTTGCATAGTCTGAACGTCATGAGGTCATGTACGTTTTGACTGCTCAAATATACTGATTGTAATTATATCCAACACACACTAATGAAGTGAAACTGTACTTTTTAAAGAGGAGTCAAATAGAGTTTGGCCCATTTTTTTTTGAAATTCCATTGCTTTATAACAGTGTGACCATTTAAAGTACACACTGAAAGTCTTATGAATCATATTAACTCTCACTATTTAATTGGCCTCCCAAAGCATCACTTTTACTGTGTCAACAGACATCAGAACATTAAAAAACAATTATGTGCAATAAGAGTTGTCATATCAGGACTGCCTCTAGCCTATCTTACAGGCTGAGAGGAACTTCTTAACCCCAAATATTCAATAAAGGAGTCTGCTGTAGTAGACTAGTCATTCTTGATTTCTTCTCCTGCTCGCCAAACAGATTGATGAAAGAGGAAAATGATTAACCCATTGCTCATGATTACATTTTCTGGTTTTGTGACCCCTAGTCAAGTTACATTGCAGGATGTCAAGATTAATGGAATGGCAGTAACCAACGGGGTGTGGCCTTAATCATGTCCTATGCTATAAAGTATTTAAAGTTTATTCATAGCTTGCCATGTTTTGTCAGAACAGCTGATTGTATGGGAGTCGTGCTGCTTAGTATCTGAGTGGAAAAAGCCAGCCCACATATATGGGAGCTCAGTAAAGAACGGATTAAGTGACTAGTCTCCTGAGTACCAGACTCTATCATTCAGTTTGGATGAGAAATGTCCAACAGCCTGGGAGCAAGGCTAAACCAGGTGCAGTGGCAGCCCACTCCTGGGTGAACGACCTCCACCACTGACCTCCACTGCTACATAGATGGGCTGGCTGGTCAAGGAGACTCACACAAGGTCAGTCTCTGCTTGGTTTGTGATTCGAAGCTGAAGTCATAGTAAAACTGGCTCTCTATTTCATGAGATGCTCTGTAGGGAATGCGTGGGACGTCAAACTACAGAAGAAATGTAAAAAAAAAAAAAGAATGTTGAAAGCAGGAATACAATAGTTAGTAGCTGAAGGGATGACACTGCCTTGACTTGAGACACAAAGGCCCAAATTCACAAAGATGTGTTAGATTTAGTCCACAATTTAAGTGCACTTGGTGGCAGATGAACAAATAAGTACCCTTGATGTAGCACTTTAGAAAGATCCAGTCATGAACATGTGCTAAATTCATGCTAATTGCTATGGTGTAGACCACAATTAAATCAAATCAATTTGAATAAGCCGACACCGAGACCATAGTAACTAGCATGAATTTAGCTCTCTTCATACCAACATGCATTCATTATAGGACGTTTTTGAAGTGTATGCACTAAATCAAGCAATGTTATCATCTGCTCATATGCCACAAGATTTGCTTAAACTATGACCCTAATCTAAACTTATCTCGGTCAAGATGCAATTGTGAATTGCAATGCAGGGGTTGAACCAGGAAGCAGAACAGAGTCCTCCTCTCACAGGAATTTGTATGATATCAGAAAAGAAGATGGGCAGTCATTTGAGGAAAGACTGAAAATCTATCACTATCCCTTACAGTGTTATTTGCACGTGTAAGCTGAACTTCATCAGGAGATGTGGCAAAATATGTTATGCTAGTACTTATATCTAGGCTTTTCAGCTGAAAGCTAGTATGCATATAATGCTGTTTGAATGCAGTATGGGTTAGGTTGAGGGCATTCAACACACAATCTTTCTACTCACATTAGATGATGTGGATGTCTTGAGAACTGGGTTGATCTGGAAAGGCACACCCTCAATCGCTGCAAGATATAAACAACATTATAAAAAAAAAACAGTCAACACAAAATGCACATACTAAAACTTCAAAACCTTGAACCTCAGGGAAAATGTCAGGGGGCTCTCTTACAATCTAAAAAAGGGCCCTTGTATGCATTTCAGGGGCTGTATGAAAATCATTAGACACATTTTGGTATTAAGTCACTGTGTGGAACGCACTTTTCACTTGTTTTGTGTGTGTGCTTTTGGTTCTCTTTTTGGCTGTCAGACAAATGGTGATACCCATGCATTTTCTATGCGCTTTATTAATAAGTGCACGAGTTAACCCATTGTGTGTGGCAGCATGTACCTCGTGGGTTTATGTTATATCATGCATTTATATCACTTTCTCTTTCTCTCCCTCTTTCTCCCTTATCTCTATCTCTCCCTTTCTTTCTCCCTATCTCTCTCTTTTATTCTCTCTTGCTTTCTTTCTCTCTCACCATCTCTTCCTTTCTATCTGAACAAGAGGCAACATGCCTGTTTCTTCTTACCCGACAATACATCATTCTCTAAGCTGAGACTGTGAGAGGTGCGGAGGGTAGATTGTCTACTAAGACGGGCCTTGTCCCATGAGTACGGCAGTTGGGTGGTTGAAGACTGCTGGGGTAACCTGAGCGGGAGCAAAGATGGAGGAGTGACTTAACCGACTTTGTCATCATAATTTTCATCATCATCATCACCATTGTCATCATCATCATCGCTGTCAACATCGTCTTCATCATTGTCATCGTCATCTCTAGGTGGTGCTATGAAGCCCTGCTGTAGTCCTTATGATAACTTTTTTTGTCTTATAACTCTGTTCTCTGCCAAGTGTGTTTCTTTTAGCATCCCTTCTCTTGACACTCTCTTAAATTCATCAGTCCAAGGTAACCATTAACATCATTCTTCATGGTTTTCTACAAATGATCCATGTATCTCTAAATGATGTAGACAACAAATTTTAAGTAATCTCTCCATTATTCCCATTTTTTCTGAGAATTTGTTGTGTTTGACTTATGTCTTTCCATTATGGTTGTTTAGGCCTTCTGTAAGACCACATCTCAAATGTGTCTACCCTTAACCTCTCATTATTTGTCAAAGCTCTCATCAACATAAAAAAAATCCTTGCATCCACAAATACACCAATAAAGGGAGATCATACATTAGCAACATAAATTTTCTGAATCTACTCTTTCAGATCCATGCCATCAAAAGGCCACTCACTCTGTACACAAGTGTGTGCCAAAATGGGGATGGGGTTAAACTAAAAAAACACAACAAACAGAGAAGAATTTTGGTTAAATTTTCAAGAAATATTGACATGTAATAAAAATTGAGCTGTTGATTATTAAAATCATTAGCCTTGAACATGAGGAGCCATATTCATAAAACCTTACTAAGCCTTCAGTAACTAAAGTGAATTAAGCTGCATGCCTTTTTTAGTTACCAACTAGGTTTATGAAGGTTTCATGAATATGGCCCGAGCTGCCCAACAGAGAAGCAGCACCTAATCTTCATTGGCCCACATGTGACATGTGAGGCCTAGTTATTGCCCACAATGCAATGAAAAACAAAAAATTTGCTATATAAAAGTCTGTGAGAGAATCGTATGTCAAAGTGTAATTTCAGTGTCTTACATTATTCTCCATACAGTACATAATTCCATGTTTTGTGATTATGTATCAAAATGTTAATATTACACAAAACAGCAATATTACAGTCATGCACAATACGCACAGTGGCTGGGGCAGAGCTGTATGTAGGGGGTGGATGGATTATCAACAACAAAATGATATATAGATCTATGACAACTTTTACAGCAAAATGGGAAATACATGCGGCTTTGTGGTAACTTTGAGCACTGTACAAAGGAACTCCATCTGCACACAGGTAGGCAGGTACATCCAAAAACTGCAATATCTGTTCAATCATTCAATAGCCATTTCTTTGAATAGGATTTGGTGCTAATTACATTACAAAGAGACCAAGGAACAAAATTTTTCTATGTTTCAGATTTTTCACTCACATTTTTAAATGCTATACAAATCAACTTGTAATTTCAACTCTACTGTAAATATTCCGTGCAAGTCTCACATATCAAGCAACATGTAAAAGATATATGTTATACCACATACCCATATGTATGCATGTCATATAACCTGAAAAGACAAGACAATCATGGATTGAAATTGCAGCAAAATCAAGTACATGCAATAGACCGTTTTCGTAATGTATGCAAAATGACATCATTCATAGTTACTGTTGCTACCTCGGACAAGCTTAGCGCTCCTCGCCATCTTGTGATCCCCGTATCTTTGCGTGCAATTCTCGCGGGTCTCCCGAGGTTTTCGTTTTATTTTCTGTCTTATTTTACCTGAAAGAGCATTTTTTTTTATGAGAGGGAATTCTGTGATGTCGTCGACATCGACAGAAACTCTTGACGCCATGATTGTCAAGCAGCTCCAGATTTTTTTTGAAGGATAAGGGTGTTTCTACCACCGGGTATTCGAAGGGTCGGTTTTTTCAGCTAGCGAAAGCAGTAGTGCAGCGTGAACACACTTGCCTCGGACCCGGACCTCGCCGGCCCGTCCCACAGCGTGGAGCTTACGCTACCTGAAGATGCAATATAATTCTCTAAAAAAAAATGAATGCAAACGTATGGGAAGGAATAGTTTCACATACTTACATCGTTCACTCATAATAAGGCATACTCTTTGAAGTTGCAGTTACACGATGGGGTATGTCGCTATGTGTTCATCAAACTAATAATAGATTGTTCGTTAACTTTCTGTCGTTTGGGATGCGGGTCGATGGCTACTAGCTCTCTCTCGGGGAGCTGGCCGCACGGCTTTCTTGTTTCGCGCTGCGATACTGCGGTACGTGCGGCGGCAGGTATTCGCAGGTTGGGTCATCTACATTGTCGCGGCCGGACATTCCCATAAAAAAAAAAATACTTGGGGCAAATGTAGCTATCTTTCCTGATTTTGTCTGTTGTAAAGTCCTTTCTTCCACATGCCTTGATCCAGAGTTGGCACTTTTCGAGTTTTTTTTTGGGGGGGGGAATGGAAGAAATCTTCACCTTGCATTTTAGGCCGTGCTGCAAATACCGAGAGCCCCGTGTATATCCCGTGGCAGCAGTGTTTCACCGAGATTATCGCAGATTATTGCCTAACTTTCTTCTAAAAAAAATAACTTTCCCCTGAGAAACTGAACTCCTGACAATCTTACTAATTGTGTTATGCCAGCTCTGTAAATCTGATGTATATATTGTCCACAGCGAGGTCTTAATTAGAAAGAAAAAAGTGAATCGAGTGCATAATTGTACCCGCGACCCATGCATTGTTGGCGATAGTTCATAAGTCACGGCAGCGTACGCGGCTAGTCACGGCTATAGCTCGCCGCAGCAGTATCGGTGCAAGGGCCGAAACGGGCGCTAATGGAGACGTAGAAATCACTTTTTTGGACAAATTAAACGGCAAAGAAGTTGTCCAGGGTTAGAGTTATGGTCAGAGTTAGGTTTAGAATTAGGTTTAGGGTTGGGGTTAGGGCCAGGGTTAGGTTTAGGGTTCAAATTGATAAAATAAGTGCCAAAGTATGGATACACTTATGAGCTAGCGCCGCATTGTGTACTTCGTATGCGTGCGGTACAGTACCGTGCAGACGACGGGCAGCGTTTGTTTGTCCGAGGTTGCAGCCGTGTGCAAAATTAACGGTCTTGTGCATACATTACGAAAACGGTCTATTGAAATGCTCCCTATACTGTCTACACAGTATCTCTCTAATACACATAGATATAGGTATTGCATCAAAATAACTTGTACAAATGTTACATACAGAGTGTATATAACTGTACATTACATAATAATTTGTTTTGTTACAACCGCACATCTGCACATACAAGGCATGTTGCTCTATAGGGCTCAATGTGATTATTGAATGTATAACCATTAATGGCAAAACTGGGGTGAGCAAGACAGAGCAAGGAAGCACACATGAAGTGACACACATACTATTCATATCTGAATCTCAGTATGTATCAAGCAGAAATTTCTTGAAGCAGATAATGCAGGTAAATTGTAGTACATGAGGGCCACTTAGTATACCAGGTTAATTTTGAAAAAGTCAGCAGCTCTGCTTCACAACTGTTGGGGTTCATAATCACTAACACCACCTTGAGAAAGAAGCAGGCAGACAGGGAAATGAGTTGGCATGAGAGAGAGAGAGAGAGAGAGAGAGAGAAAGAGGAAAGGGAGAGAAATTAAGAGGTAGATACAGACAAAAGGGGAGGGAGATACAAACAAAGGGGAAGAGAGAGAGATAGAGAGAGAGAGACAGATAGACAGACAGAGAGACAGACAGAGAGAGAGAGAGAGAGAGAGAGAGAAAGAGAAGGATGAAGAGAGAAAGAGAGAGAGAACATGGGGAGAAATGAAAAAGAGAAGGGGGAAGAGAAAGGATGACATAGAGAAAGAGGGAGAAAAAAATGAGAGAGAAAGTGGGAGAGAAAGAGCAAGAGGGAGGAGAAAAGTGAGGAAGACACAGAGGAAGAAAAAGGAAGACATAAAAAAGTGGGAGAAAGAGGGGATTATATAATTGTTATACACACCCTGTTGAGTTGGCTGGTGGTGGAGGGTTCTGTCTTGGGGCTGGAATGGGTGGCCTCCGAACCTCCATGGTTGGGTTATCTGGGATGAAGGAGGGTGCCCTCACAGGCCCCATCCGCAAGAACATGTTGATACCATTGATATCCCTGCAAGACAGAGAGCACAAGACAATTCCTGATATCACGTTCCGTCCAAGAAGAAGCTTGCAAGGTGAGGTTAAGTAGAATGCCGAAGTTTCAAGGCAGGAAGTCAGGATGAAGTTTAAAAAGTAAAATTCAGAGTATTAATATATTTTGTACACTGTTGTATTCAATAGAAAATGTGTGTGTGTGTGTGTGTGTGTGTGTGTGTGTGTGTGTGTGTGTGCGAAAAAGCCTCGGTTGTTTTCTACCTGACTGCTACAGAGGTAAAGAGAGAAAACTGCCTTATACTAAAGAGACAGTTCAGTCTAGCAGAGAGTGTGGTCTAGTGTCAGATATTCTTTTAATATTTGAAACTTTTCTTAGAACTCTCTGGTACCCACCCCCTTGCGGAGACCTCAACTGGTTTTGTCTTTGTCTTGGATGATGTTAAGTAGATCTCACTGATTGCAGACTGAGTAGAGTTCCGATTGAAGAGCTGAATGACCAGTAACTTCTTCTTCAACACAGGCTCGGCTGAAAAACAAGATCAAGCCAAACGACAAAATAAATGAAACCTGCTTTGGCAACCACCTGTATAGAAAGACTTTGAAGATGACATTTTCTCTTGCCCTTGAAAAATGCTAATTCTTTAAACTAGTATTGAGGTTAACTGCGCATGAAGATCACACTTCTTGTTTCCCTTGTACAATGTTTCTCACTGAAACCTGTATTAAGATAACCTATAACCCCACAAGCTTTTTTATAGGCTCCCCCCACAATTTGAAATATGTTAATTTTTCCCCTTAATTCAAATGTACAACTAATCTTTGTAATGTATATGTGATGTACACATTATACATGTACTTTTTTAGACTATTTCTGTCTATATTCATTCACATAATATATTCAAACTCATCATTCTCATGTTCTTGTACAAAATTCAAATCTGAGCAAGACCTCCTGCTCATAGCGAACACATTTCTGATGAGTGGTCTTTCTATATGCATTTCACTATAGTGCTAATAGAACTACCCATGAGTAGAATCAAAATGGATGGAATAATATTTAGAACACATTTTGATGAGAGAAACATTTCTGCACCCACCACTTATAAAAAAAAATATGATTCCATTAGAATAATACTACATCCAAATAAGTTCAGTAAAAAAATACTTCCGGACTGATATTTAGGAAATCTGTGGCTTAATTATTGAAACTTCATATCATCATGAGTTCTTTGTTTATGGAACTGCAAAATCAATAGCACGTTAGGTAGACAGTTTGATTACCTGTGTCATGAGTTGATGCGATACAAGAATAGCCAGGTGGTATGGTCTCATTCTCCTTAATGACATTGATGTCAACTAGGACATTATCTCCAGCCGTCTGGAAAAAAAAATCAAAACAGTACCGAGAATGTACCACAGCACTTCTGCGACTTCTACCTTCAAGATCGTGCAGACCTTCATCATATGGATCGCACCAACCCAATTAAGACTTCTCACATGAAGATGATGTAGACATGAATAAATAATGAGTTATTGAGATTTTTATGACAAATGGACAAAAAACATCTTATGGGTAAGTAAAGCCCATTACTAATTCCTTATAATAGCCCACTGTTCTATGTATCAATAGCAAGCTATTGATTTGTGGCAGCAAACGAGTGGGACTACAAATCATCAGAGCGTGGACAATTTTACTGTTTGTTTTTTAATTGCTAATGTGGCTTTTTAGAAATGTTTTCATAGGTTTGTCTTCCACAAGGGCAATAATGATTATGTCATGTGTGACAACAAGAACAATTATCATAGTTATTATCATTGCCATCATAATAGTAATGATAATAAAAGAAAAATTAAAAAAAACAATAGTGGTGATAATGATACCAGAAATGGGAGTAACAATTAAGGTAAAAGAACAGACCAAAGAGAAAAGGATGAAAGAGAAAGGACAAGAAAAAGGAAGGGGAGGAGAGGAAGAGAGGAAGAAGGAGGGGAGGGGAACAGGAGGGTGAAACAAAGGTACCAATGGACCTGGAAAAATGAAAATGCCTACTTTGAAACACAAAATATTAATCATTCCCTGTAAGAGCAATGATTTACTTACAGGGATTATTTTTTTCGTGAAACACATATAACGAGTGATCTTCTTTCGCAGAAGCTTGTCCTTCCAAAGATCAGCATCCTGGTTGTCTGTTGTTGTTTCAATCTGTACCAGGAAAAATGTTCAAACAAATGATGTGCAAAATGCTGGGAATCAGGATGAGCTCTTTTTGTTAATCTTACAGGTAAGGACTGGTAGTGTAAATTCCATTTCTGGGTGGACAGCTTTCCATTACATTCTATTTCCATTGTATAGAAATCTACCAACTTGTCTTATGAAGGAATTGCCTTAAAAATGAAGGGCTTGACAAACCTGCTTGCCCGATTGCCCGGAGGAAGTGAAAATGACGCCCGGGCAGGCATTTCTCAAAGACACTTGACCGTCCGGGCAAGTGGTTATTTTTCGTCAGAAAATATGAAAATAACATTGTTCTTACGCATATACAAGAAAATTAATGTGACTGTGTCTCGTATCATGTCAAACCAGGCAAACACAGCCGAAATTGGAGTGAGATCACTGAGATTTTGTCATGAAAATTCGTCTGAAACTCTGTTCCGTTGACGCTGCCACCTTGAATTGAAAAATAAATTCTGCGCATGCCTGGTATCCGCATTACCGATATATTCTAACCAGACAAGAGCACTGGCTTGCGATCGCGAATAGGCGCATGCGCGATGTGAAAACTTTCAGAACAGCTGTGTTTATTTGCTCACCCACCGCGGGATGTTTCGTAGCGTGTTTACCATAGAACTGTGATGACTAAATAAGGTATAAAACTGTTAGTGTATTAATAACTATGACCTGCCGTGCCATCATTTTACTTTTGAAATGTGACTGTTCATGATCCTGTCAGCGTGTTTACGAGTTATTATGACAAGCTTTGCCACCTACAAATTACAATGTGGTGTAGTCAGTGTTATCAATATGTGTTTTTTAAATGCCTCTAGTCTTGTGAAAGTGTCCTATACCTGCCTACATGTAGTGAGCAGAGTCTGCTCCCAATTATTAAGGGAGGTTAGGAGTCTGTGTACTTTATATCGAGTGAAAGCACGAGTACTATAGTTCGGAGAGTCACTGCTAAACGTGATGGACTCAGATGATTAAAAACAAACACTAGTAACTTGTCAAACTCTGTGTAAATACCCGTTATGTTCAGTTGTCCTGTAAAGTATGTTGTAATTCGGCAGGATAAGGTATGCCGCTTCTGCAGAAAAATTAGTGAAAAACAAAGGCCCGACAGGGCAAGTGATAAAAAAAAAAAATTGTAGAGCCCTGAAATTATATATAAAATGTACATGTATTATCATGACGTAAAAGCATGAGTATGGCTCATTATCACATAAGCCAGAGCAGTTATTCTTCTCTCCTCTCTCCTTTCCTTCTCACCACTCCTCTCTCTTACTCTCTCTCTCTCTCTCTCTCTCTCTCTCTCTCTCTCTCTCTCTCTCTCTCTCTCTCCCTTACTCCTGTGCAGAAATAACTCTCTCTTCCCTTCTCACTCATTTCCCCAGCTCATCTCCCTTCAGACCGATGGCATCTTACCTCCATATGGGTACCATACTTTTAGTGTCGTGAAAAGCGATACAATTTAAGCACATTTTTTAGGGCTAAATCTTTGGCTGAATACAAATATTTAGCAGTCTTTAATATTCTTATTCAGCATATCGATACTTGCCACTTACTTTGAGCTTCTGATAATTCCTTGAATTTGTGAAATTTGTAACTGAAATCTGGAATCCCCGGTACAAGTAAGATTTCCCAGACTTAATTTTAAGCCAGTCATGACCTGTAAAATGAAATGGATTACCATTAAGATGTTTTGGTTGGGTAGCTGGACATAAATCAACCCCATCCCCCCTTCCCCCCCCCCCCCCAAAAAAAAAAAAAAAAAAAAAAAAAAAAAATAATAATATATCAGCAGACTCACAGTGCAGAATCTGCTGACAGCTTTTTTTTTTATTTACAGGTATGTCATTGGCCCATCTTTGTAGAGGCAAGATGCCAACAGTCTAATCTCTCTTTTACCTTTCTTTCCCTCCTAGCGTTGGTCTTACCTCCCTATCCTACCCCTCCTCTCTCTTACCCCTACCTCTACCCCCACCACCACCCCTGTTCCTTTCTTCTCTAAACCATTCTCATTTGCAAGAAAAAACTCACCACTTGATATCCGTCAGGACAGCTTGCTTTATCTGCCACAATGCAGATGCCTGTGATTGGATCATCAGCCATAATTCAGATCTGAAAAGACAAGTACAGTACAAAACAAGATCTTCTGATGTATAGTCAGCAGGGAACAGTTCTCTACATGTTGCTAAGTTGATTGCAGCAGCAGTGCCAGCAGGGATGTGCATGCTGTGCAGAGTAAGAACAGTTTTACCAAGCATACAATAGCTTTCTGGCTATCAAGTGAAAACTTCACATAGAACACATAGAATGTCCATACTGGAAAAAAAATACAGACTGGAAAAAACTACAAGTTTCACTGGAACTTGGAGCAAGAAATTTTCTAAGCTCAAGTGGGAAGTTCTGCAGGAAGTTTTACTTACTTTTATTAACATGAATTAAATGGTAACAATGCATTCAAGTATAAGCCCAAGTCTTGACTTGGGCTTAGCCTATTAAAGACAGTCTCAGTCTGACTCTACTATCTAGTGTTACTTTTAGTCTTACTCTTACTAGCCAAAGTCTTGACTGTGCCTGTTAATCGATCATTGGATTGGTTTTTCTCTGGTGGTTATACATGATCCTTGTCATTTCAAATTTGATGAAGAATACACATGTGGGAGACAACAATGCTTCTGAAGTATGCAATACCAGGGGCACGTTTCTTGACACGATGTCAACTCTAACCTGAGTTCTAAATCCGATACTTAGCACTGAGGTGATTCTGAACTGCACAAAATATACCACGGTTCAAAAATGTGGCTTCTTCCCTTTTCCCAATTCCTTTGAGCTGTAGTGTAACTTCAGCTCTAAATGGTATCTTTCGACACAAATATGACCAAAATGAGAAGCATGAAAGAAAATTGATGAACTGATTTAACAGAAGAAAATGAGAGATTAATAATATTACAACAATCTTAATGAACATGATGTGTTATAATCAAGCCATAGAAAAATCAACTTTTCAAACAATACTTCGCCCCATATTTAACAAAATCATCATTATTTCAAACTGATATTTTATCAATTATTGCGGAGCTTTATGAGAAAGGCTATCAAATTTGTCTAAAAAATGACGATCTGCATGATCTGAGAGTGAGATGTCACTGTCTGATATCCGACTTAGCATTCTATTCGAGAAACGGTTTACTTTAGCATCATTAATGCTAGTGTGAGTTCTAAGTGAGATCAGGTGTCACTGGCATTCTAATGCAGAAACAGGCTCCAACTCATATTTATAGACCTACTGACTCATAAAGAAAATACTGGTTTTTAGTTTTAGACCTGGGGCGCGTTTCTCGACACGATGACAACTCTAACCTCAGCTCTAACTTCGATAGTTAGCACTGAGGTGATTCTCGAAGCTAAATTACGACTCTAACCTCAGCTCTAAATGTTGGAACTGCTCGCATCTATTGTTCTCGATCGGACGATGCTTGAGAACAATAGTGGCTTATGGAAAGCCGAGTTGCATAATTAGGACTGTGAAAAGTGAATAAATTTGCATTACGCATTCTATGATAACATTTCTGCTGCATTTTGTCAGAATTCGCTAAGCATAAAATCAGCTGTGGCGGGGAAAGGGGTTTGCTTGTTTAACATCACTCCATTGAAGGTGACATTCATGAAAAAGGTTAACAAATATTTCAAAATATTGAATATCATTTGAGCATTCCGTAGATCAGAGGGATAGTCTAAGCAATTCAACATTTTTAACACTGTTAAATGTTCAAAATTCACTTGTATTCGCTTATTTATTTTTGAATGATTAAGTCTACGTGTGATTGAGATTTTTGCATCAGTACTGAATATCAACACACGCATGTGATTACCTCTGTCTTCAATATTCAAACATCTATTTTAAGAATGGTATGTTTGTGTAGACTATCATTTACATGGTATCTTTCAACACAAATATGACCAAAATGGAAAGCATTATTTTTTTTTAAAAAATAGATAAATTGATTGAACAGAAGAAAATGAGAGATTGAAAGCATACCAATTTTCATGAAAATGATGCCTCATAATTTATACACCAAGCCATAGACTAATCAACGTTTTAAACAATAGGCTACTTCGCCCCATATTTAGCAAAATCATAATTATTTCAACCTGATATAGATCTATTTATCAATTATTGCGGAGTTTCATTAAAAGGCTATCAATTAGTCTGAAAATTCTGATCCGGTATCGGTAAAGGAGATGTCATTGATATCCGACTTAGCATTCTCTTCGAGAATCGGTTTAGCATCATTGGCGCTAACGTGAGTTCTACAGTCGCTGGCATTCTAATGCAGAAACAGGCCCCAATGACAATGTCATGATCGTCTGATCTGTACCTTACAAGTATACAAACATTATTGTTAGTACGTGGGCACATCGTTTTTTTGCCCATACAAAATCATGAGTATTGACGCTCCCGATCGACTAATTGTACAGATCGTTATTGATTATTCACGTGTCTTAAGTTTAATAACGACAATATATTTTATAGATTGTTCTTACCTGTAAGTTAAACTTTATTTTCGAAGATCCGTCTTCACAGGAAGTGAATTGAACATTCAATGAATTGAGCTAGGTCGATATTGATGGTATCTTTAAGAAGACGATACAAACGGCCACAATTATGCGTGGCATAATAAAGTACAATTTTGAATGAATGAGTTCACTACCAGGAACATTACAATTTACAAATCATCATTTCAATCAGAGTATGGAAAATAAGAGATGATAGGCAAATTAAGGATAAAATGTTTTTTTTTTCCATGCTGGCTTTGCAATACACTTGTGGTACATCCAATTTGTCGTTTTTGTCCCTGAAACACTACCTTTAATTTGTACTTAGGAAAGTTGTCACATTTGAACATGATATGTAAAGAAACAATTTAAAAATTTCAAGGGATAGTTTACCCTAAGATTAAGTTGGATGCAATAAAGCAGGCGCATGAAAGAAACATATTCATCATCAGGCATTGTTCAACTATTGTTGGGTGAAGCCCTCCTCAATCAGTTTCCATTCGCTTCTATTTGCTGTCATTCTGAAACATGTTGCTGTGTTTGTGTATGTTGATATTTCGTCTCCCCACCTTCTCTTTTGTTGGCCCCCTCTTCGCTTTCCTGTTCTTGGTTGTCATTCTTTAGAAATACGTCGTTACACGCATACATGTATGAAAACAAACCATTTCGTTGTCAAAACCAGAAAAAGAGCAATTGAAGTAATTATACTGTGCACAACATATGGAAGAGCACCAGGCACGTGACGTCACAAAATTGAACTTTCCAAAGATCAATCCTTTTTTTATCCTCAGACGGATTTTCTTCAAACCTTCACTAATATATTTCTTTCATGTTTCTGCTTTTATTGAAACAAACTTATCTTGCATCTGAATGGGATATTCCTTTCGCATCGAGTAATACGAGTTATACCCGATGTATTTCATATAACACATCTACCGCATTTTTAATCCAATTACTGTAAAAGAAATTATTGATATTGTGTGTAACTTTAGAAATGGGAAAAGTCCGGGTTTCGATGGAGTGACAATTGATATAGTCAAAAAGTTAATTAATCCCTTGTGTGCAATATTCAACTTATCAATTACAGCGGCATTGTGCCAGACAAGTTAAAACTTGCTAAAGTTATTCCGACATTTAAGTCTGGATCTTATGATGATGTTTCCAATTATCGCCCTATATCTCTATTGCCTGTTTTTTTTCCAAGATTTTAGAAAAGTGTATATACAACAGATTGTTTAAGTTTTTAGATAAATGCAATATTCTGAGTAAACATCAGTATGGCTTTCGTAGGGGACACTCCACATCTACTGCTATAAGTGAGTTCTTGTACCGTATGTTGAATGTGTTTGGAAGTAAAGAAGTTATGGTTGGTATATTCTTAGATTTAAGTAAAGCATTTGATACCTTAAGTCATACAATTTTGATTGATAAACTAATACGGTATACGGGGTATTCTGTTGAATTGGTTCGAATTTATGCTATCGTATGTAATATGTTTGTATTAATAATTGTGATTCACGTGTATCGTCAGTTGGATGTGGAGTGCCCCATGCTTCAATTCTAGGGCCATTATGTAAATGATAAGCGCAATATTTCAAAACATTTGAATATCATACAATTTGTCAATAACACCAGAATCTTTATAGTAATATGGACACCCTCAATACTAGTCTTAATTCAGAAATAATCATAGTAGATAAATGGCTATGCAATAATAAACTTGTATTAAATATATAAAAAAATAACTTCATCGTTTTCACAAATACCATGTAAACCGCAATGCCATCAAAGTACCATTAAAGAATAATACAATTCAAAGAGCGACAAGTTTAAAATTGTTAGGTATAATTATTGATGAAAATTTATCATGAAATGAACATGTTGGTGTTATGTGCAATAGATTAGCTAGGAACGTCGGTATATTACACAAGTTGAAGTTTTTGCCATCATACCATTATATAATACACTTTGCGCTCCTCATAACAATATTGCATAACATCTTGGTTTAATACTAGCAGGCAAAATATTGATAGAATATTTAAACTACAAAAAAGAGCAGTACGAAATATTTTCTCACTTGGGTATTTCAAATGTGTATGATACAAATTTATTTAAAAGTGCTATTTTTATGTATTTATGTTTTAACAAATTCCTCCTCCCCCCCCCCCCCCCATGCAAGAACATTTTAATCTTAACAACTCTGTACATAGTTATCAAACAAGAAATGCTTTAAACTACCACTTGCCAGTAATCCGAATAACAAGTTTTAAGACATCAATTTTCGTTTTAGGTCCTGTTGTCTGGAACGATATACCTAATAATATGAGAGAAAGCCCATCTATTAACATATTTAAAAGAAAAATTAAACATCTTATTTTAGAATCGTCTGATTATAACCCTCACATTGTTTATTTCATGCATCAGTACATAGACTAAGTGTGTGTGTGCGTGTGGCTGTGTGTTTTTGAATATTTCTAGATGGATTATTTCCCTGAGGGGTGGGCTTTAAATAAGGCATTGCCTCCCTGCCTACACCTCAACACTTCTTTAATTTTGTTTATTTGTGTTTGATCAAAGTTTCAATCTGTTTATGTTTCAATTTGTTTATATCATGTTTTTCTCGATGTATGTATTTCAATGTTGTTGTTTTTTTTAAATAGTGTTGGAATAAAAACTGAACTGAACTGAACTACCCCTTTCAGTTTGCTTCAGTGGCTTCTGATATAGCTGAAATATTTCAACAATAACATTAACAGTTCATTGTATTTCTGCACATGCATGCTTTCATGAAAATGATCTGAGCCTATGCTTGGAAATTCCTTCAGACTTTAATACGCGTGAGATTATTTTGATGATATATATTATGTAGCGGACCATTTAATGATACCATAATCAGTTTTTGAGTGCCTTTGTATCGATATCGTTGCCACATTCAATAAACGTCCAGTATTTAGATGATGACGTCACACTGAAATGACGAAAACAGTCTGCAGCTGTTTCACTTAACAGAACAGTTTTTCATCGATAAGTAAAAATGGCGGATTCGTATAAAACCCTAAATGATACACAGCCTCAACAGGCACCTCCTCCACCACCAGAACCAGAAGCGGGGTTTTGTTTTCGACTTTTTGTTAGAGTAGTTGCTGTCATCGCCGGCGTATGTAAGTTCCCATTCATTGTCGACTGTATGCAGACGCTAGTCCCGTGTACGTGTATCTGATGTGTGTGTTATGTTGACTTGTCAAAAGTTACTATGAAAATACGTAATCATATTTCTATTGTTATATGTCTCACTCTCGTGATCATGACTGAGTAGATTTCTTGGTATGATCGATATTTCTTCTCTGGAGAATTACAGTGCCTAACATCCTGCACGAAAATAAGGCTTGTGTGTATGATCATGATTAATATATTGATGACGACATTGTCATTGAACTGAGACTGAGTGAAAATTTACCCGCCTTTTGATTCAAGTTTCACTTGGTAAAAACTGATTAGAACTAGTAGTACAGTACATAGGTCATACATGTATAATGTATGTTGTGCATTTGTGGGTTCAATTTGATAGTTTATAAAACGTTTTTCATATCTTATATCAAATTGTACACCCAAATTGAACATCTATGTGTCCAATCACAACAGAGAATATGGGTATTTTTGTTCTATTCTGGATGGATAGCAAATACATGTACTATCTGTTTTTTTTTTTCATTCTATAATGCTCTTTTAATAGAGGTCTTGTTTGTGTGTTTTTAAATTATGATTTATAATGAGACCATCAAGTACCAATATTTTTTCTGGATTCCGTTTTTGTCCTGCAGTGGCTATCATTCTTGGACTTGTATCTGCCATCTCAATCAAAGGCCTGTGCATTGTTGCTGGTATCTATATTCTGTAAGTATAATGTTCTATTGTACAGATGATATGCAAGACTACAATGCTCATCCATATCTTCTGTGATCTACATGTTTTTATGTTCAATATTAGCCACAATATGACTCCTTTTTATCTATCTATATCTGCTACTTTTTTTTACAATTATATTTTTGTGTAACTTTCTCTCCCTCTAAGTAGAGTTCTGTCTTCCTATTTCTCTACGTATTCCCACCTCTCTCTTTAACCTTTCCTCCTCTGTTTCTCACTGCCCTCCACTATATATGTTTACCCTCTATTCCACCTTCTCTTCCTATATCCCCTTCTCCCACTCTTCTCCTCTCTATCTCCTCTATCTCCATCCCTATCACTTTCACCATCTCCCTCTTTTCTTTACCCATTCTCTCTCAGTTTAAATTCCTATCCCTTCATGTATCAATTCTTCCCTGAAACACTACCCATTCTATGTCTTGCCCTTCCTCTGTACATTGTAATCTTCACATAAAGACAGCTCAAGGGAGATAAGAAATGTGGTCTTTACAAGCAGGTGATTAGTATACATTATTCAATGAGAAACATTGTTCAAGGGAAACAGCATACATTATACATAGAAAGGTGGCTTTTCTATAAAGGTGGTATCTAAAGTCGATCTTAATGTTGACAAGTTTAGGAGTTATGTCATTAATTGTAGAATGTACACAAAGGGACAGCATCAGATAGAGAAGAAATGAGTTGCTAGATGGAGTTGGTTTATAATAAAAGGGACTTGCATTCCATTTTCATCATTGTACTTCTAAACTCTGTTGTTGTTGTGCTAATGGGGGCTTTCATGGGGGAATTAACACTTCATCGGACATGTGTGTGGACACAGTGAAAGGCCACTGAAACTTATTTTGTAGCTGAGAGTTGTTATGCGCAATCAAAAAGATTGGGGTTTTTTTTTGCAATGATCAGGCCACAAAATTGCTCAAAAATTGATGACCACACACACACACACACACACATACACACACACACACACACACACACACACACACACTTCCACCCACATCCACCCACATCCACGCACACCCACACCCAAATAGCCAAAAACGTGTGACAAAAACATAACAAATTGAAAAATAATAAAATACATAAGAAATAATTATCACAACCTATCTTTTTCTTTCAGGAATTGATGAGGGAGTTGTGAAAGACATTTGTACCAAAAGTTGCTATTAATAATAATAAAAAAGATTTTCATAAATTTAGCTTTACAAGTTTGTAGATGACATAATTCTTGACTCTTGTTCAAAATTTTGAGGCAATTCTCCCTATCGCATATAGCCGATATCCAGCGATATCACCTCGCGATACCGATATCTGATACTTCCGGGAAGAGTTTGTTGTCGGCGCAAAGTGATCTAGAAATCGCTTTTTTTGGATGAATTAATCAGTGAACAATTTATCTAGGGTTAAGGTTATGGTCAGGGTTAGGTATAGAATTAGGTTCAGGGTTAGGGTAAGGGTCAGGGTTAGCTTTAGAGTTAAAATTCATAAAATTAGTGGGAAACCGTGGTCCCTATTGTACGGGATGTACGTGGACCGGAAGTTCGTATCCCAAGAATTAAAGGTAAAATAATTAGAGCGCCACACACGTTCAGATTCGGAGGGCTATATGCGATAGGGAGAATTGATCAATCCGTGGCCGAGATCTCAGGCCCCCCCCCCCCCCTCGGTATTAGTAAGATGTTGATTCATCGAAGAGACCAGAGTAAAATATCAAACTGAGGAAAATCGCTGTCCAATGAAGTATAAAAGAACATAATATTTAATGATGTAAAATTGTCATTATTCTTTGTGACTTCTTAGATTGCTGGGGTTCCTGCTGATCCTGCTGGAGGCTCCCTTCTGCTGTCAGTTCCTGGACATCACTGACAAGGTCAGCAAGTGGAGTGAACGCAGACCCGCCTGGCAGAAGGCACTCATCTATATCATGTAAGTTTAGCTATATTAGCTATTAGTTTAGTCTATTTGTTGAGAAGTACATGTATAAGGGTTCTAAGGGATAAGGGATCAGTCTATGTTAGATTTTGATAATGTACACATTATTACTTCTCCAAACTTCACCTTTCTCATTTCTTTCTTTTTTTTCTCTTTATAAATACTTTGTGACTAGTTCACAACCCTCATCACCACCCTCTTCTTCTACTTCCATTTCATCCCATTTATTTTCGGTTTAAAACACTGAAAACTAAAGCTAAAAATAGTCTTGTGTAGGTGTTATAAAAAAAATACAAATCATATCTCCTGTGTTCACTTTTTATTTTCCTTTCTTCTTCCCATAAGAAGGTCAAGTATCCAAAAGAATGCAACCACATGGGGCTACTAAAAGTTTTATTTCTTTCAAAATATTTATTAGTACACTCTCACCATGGAAACATTCAAAGAGCGTTTAATGTACACATTGTTGCATTTTGAAATTTGTGATTTGGGTTCCATGTGTAAACAAGATCATTCCTTAATAGATTTCTGATACATATTTTAAGTAGCATAATATATCATTCTTCCTTTCTATAACCATTCATGCAGATTGCCAATTGTGCCATTCTTCTTCTGCATTGGCATTAGTCAAATCTTTGCCTGTCTTGTTATCATGGCAACTGGGGTGTTGTATGGCCTGGTCTTCATTGGTAAAAAGTAAGTATTAGTCCTAGTGGAAAAACTGTATTTTTATTCATTTCATTTATGAAATTTAGTTTGATAATTGACATTTGAATGAGTTCTGATGAAATAGAGAGTGAAAATGAGAAGCACAGTGTAAAAAAAAGGAGGAGAAGAAGAAAATGAATACAGGGAGAGGAAAAAGGAGGATATCAAACACAACTTGATATAATCACTCTATGTTACAGTATCAAATGGAATTTGTACTGAGTAAACATTTTGTTATCCTTTAAATGATCTTTTTCAATTAGTTTTGTGCTTGTTGACTAACATTTGTAAATGATATTTTATTATTTGAGTGTAATGAATATAAATATTGCAGGTAAGGGGTAGAAGCGGAATGACTATGATTTAGACGCAAGTAAATGATAGTAGATCAGTTCTGCTATGATTACTAAAACTATTACTAATACCAGTAGTTCTAACCATTACCTGTATTCCTACACTGTGCCTGATGAAATCCCACTCAATTGGATTTGTTTGCATTGTTCTTGACAAAATGCACATCTGGCACATTAATTAAGTCAATAAAATGGAATGGAAACAAAAGATTTGTGTAGACACTTGCTAATCAGTGTTCGTTTTACTTCTCAGGGGAGATGCTGTGAAGAACGCCCACCAGAATCGAGGCATGTCCATGTCAGACCCACCATCCCAGGGCACAGCACCTAACAAGGACCTTCTGCCGTGAATGCTGTCATCAGCTGATACCACAAAGGCTCAATGGACATGCTATCCCCCCTGCCCTTATGATTGCCTGCCGCTTGTATACAAACATAAACACACAACCTTTCATCAAAAGCTGTTGGCTATGTCCTTCCCTAGGGCTCATTAGGTAATAAGGACCTTCTGCTGTGATCGCTGCAATCAGCTGGAAACAAAGATATTCTCTCACCCTTCGCCTGACCGTTTATACAAACATACCCATACTCACACACAAACTCACATTAATCACTGTCATCTAGATTACTCCTTCAATCCCCTCACCTGTCTCATTTGATAAAATCCTTTTCCATTATCTCTTTCCAAACTTGAACATTTAGGTGGAGGAAAGTGTGTTCCACCAATGCCCCTGTATATAAACAATGCTTTCTATACAACATCCATCAAGATTCTCACATGTTGATTTTAAATTGATCATCAATTTGGTCAAGATACAGTCCTAAGGGATTGTAAACATCTGAGGTATTTTATAAAACAAATAGTTCATGACCTGTGTTACTGTAGTGGTTCAGGATTTCATGATTGGGGACCGGGTAAATGTGTCTAGTACGTATCTATGCTCCCTGCTGATTGTGCTGTCATCATTTTGATCAATCTCATTGGTAGTTGCTCCTGTATGTCTCAATATTCCATTACCCACTCTCCTTTGCCAGCATTCTGCCAAAGAGCTGTAGCTGATCTGTGACTGTAGGGCTGGGACATTGCAAGGGCATTGCTAGTAAGGAGTCCATTGCACCAGGCCTGTGTATTTGTACCAGCTTGTAGGTTTGCAGGAAAGTGCATGAGTAACTGTGTCTTGTGGTTCATCTTGTAACTCTGAGCTTTCATGTAAGCGTGTAACTGGTACAGATTTTGTTCAACTGGACACATCCTACCTGAAACCTATCTAAGCTGAACATACACTTTTTGTTGTCATATATCTTCAGTCATAGGGATTTACATGGAAAATGATGTATTGAGTCCAGTAATGATACCATGATAATGTATTTCTTTGTAATCTAGATATATCATTTCATGCAGTATTATTGTCTTTTGAGGTGCAAACTTGAGTACAGTAATACATGTATAAAAAGGAGGTTTAGTGCTCATGAATAATCTCAAGTTTGGGGACAAATCTTAATGGGATCCAATGACATTCTGTAAGGTGCACAATTCAATACAGTATTGAAGAGTTATCTATTTGTATATGGAGCTGCTTTAGTGAAATGTAAAAGTGAGATATATCTAGAATATTTTTTATTTGTGGTTGACGAAAATGTCTGTATATGTTTTCAATAGAACTGGCATTTTGTAGAAAAAGAAATGTTCCAATCAGGGCTTTTGTCACATTCCATTGTAAGATTAAAGTGTCTGAATCATATAACTGCCTGAAATGTTTAGTCTACTACTAAAATATAAAAATCCTTCAGAAATGAAATACCACATAACATGTATAATACACAGCTTAACTTGGCACTTCTCAAGGACATAATCTATTTCACGAGTATACAACTTAAGAAAGCTGTTTGCAAATTTTGTTGTCACTTCATTTTGATGGCAGTACGCATTGCTCATGTGGGTACACCTTGCTCTTTGATTATTATTTTGAGCTGAATCTAATATGCACATCTTTTTATTACACAACTCACTCAGCTGAGGATCCTGAGGGTTTGGAGTTAATGTATGTAACAAACAAAATAACAAGCTACTAGCTCTGAGTTTCGTACACATATCCATTTTGATAGATGACTGAGAATTAAGAATTGAAGCAATTTATTAAAATTTCTTTCACCTTAGCTTTTTCACTCGTTATAGTGACATGCCGTTTCATCCTGATCATCATTCTCTTATTGTTGTAAATGCACATGTCTACTTAAATATGATGTTTTATTTACTATACTTGTACATTACCATTCCTCATTCCTTTATAACGTTTTTAATGAGTATCTGCAGTGGGTCTATTGATTAGTATTGATTACCTTATCATGTCTTGAACTGTATTAAATATTGTTGACATTTGTGCAAAATATTCATCAAGAAGTAAACGTATTCAATATTTCTTGATAATTTGTTCTTAGATAAATAACATGTTAAGACTTGCTTTAGGCTAGTTGAACTTCATGTGGCAATTTTATATGAATATTACAAAAATATTTGTTGTTCATATACAGATTAATATATATTTGTGAATTTGAATTGAAATCTTTAGTTGTGAAATATGCTGAATTCAGATTAGCGTTATATATATGTGAATCATTTACTGGTAAATTTTACAGGGTGGTGTTACACCTAGCTGTTCGCAAGCTACGAACAACTGTACGCACAACTGGTGACCTGTTCTTGTGCTAAATCAGATTCTAAATTATTTGGATCCCATCAGCTTAAGTTGAAATCTGATCTTTGTAACTTGAAAATTCTTGTTGGTAACAAACGTCTGAATACAAAGTTCCATGATTTGTCAAATTCGATTAGAATTGTTAGAAATTAACTCCCACTATGTTAAAACAGGAACAAATTGAGATATCTCATTAAGCACATCGGTTGTGTGTAAAGTCGTTCGTAGCTTACCATCAGCTTAGTGAAACACCCCCAGGGCTCATTATGGGGCTCAGTGTGTATTCTATGATTGCTTGTAATGTCTTAATTCTGTGTGTGCATGGCAAACTTGCTGCTCTATTGGACTTGTATGTTTTACTTGTGCAAAAATGCATTAATGGTGCACAAAGAATTATGGAATATGATAAATATTTGCATAAGATAGTTAGCCCCAATGTTGTGAAAATCACCTAAAGGTACATGTACATTGATTGTCTTCTAACTTGCCAGGTCTATGGTATGTATAGCCAGTGCAACCAGAATAATCACAGTGAGATATGCTCTCTTTATTTATATTAAACTTGAGTGTTAGGCAAGGTGATTTTCTCTAATTAACTTTGTAGATGGAATGGAATCAAGATCTATACATTTATCTCTGGATTTACTCAACTTTTCACTGATATGAACGACAGTAGAAATTATAACTCAGTAAATTGCTACTTGGTAAAACACATTCTATTTTGCATGGGAATTGCATGTGTTAATTATAGTGGTAACTAGTATGTTCATTCACAGTTATCTTATTGCATGGACCAAACTGTATTTTGAATTACATCTACTTTAATAGTAACCCTTCAGTTTATGATTAAGCAGAATGACCTTTTTAATGTACTGTAGGGTATCTCTGTTGCCTATTGTTCATATTTTGTGAGATTAACTTTTTAAAGTTATTTATTGATATTTAGATACTTTCTGTACTAGTTTAATCAGAAATGATACATATATTATGTCAATATTGGTATAAATGTGCAAGCTAAATACATGTACATGTAATATCAAAATGCGTTTCCACTGTGTGTAATTCTGTCTGGTATATGTAAATTGTACATTATGGGTATGGGGTCCGAGGATAGGTTCATGCTGCTGTTTTGGGAAGGAAATGAGTTGACGTACATTGTACATGTTGGTTTGTATACTATACCGCGCATAATGCACCCTGTAGGGGAAATCCAGATTTTTTTGGTAGTTATTCTGTCTCCAGTCTCATACACTAGACAGTACACTCTACAGGAAGCGGGCACGACTGCATGGCAGCAGGGTGCATTATGGGATGATTTCCCTTCATGTGATATGGAGAAATGTGGAGAAGGATGTCACATAGAGAGAGAGAGAGGGGCTGAGGGATGAGAGAACCGGAAGGATGGGGTAATAGAAAGGTTAGGGGAAGAGAGAGAGAGAGAGAGAGAGAGAGGGGGGGGGGGAGGAGAGCAATAAAGAGACAAAAAAGGGAGGGGAAAATTCCATGTACAGTAGAGATAGAAGAATGAGGAGTGATAGAGCAGGAAAGGAAGAGAGGGACAATTTAATGAAAGGAGGGCAAAGAGATTGAGGAATGAGAACAAGGCGGATGTGTTTGCAAAGGTGTGTTTGCATCCATATGCATGAAGAAAGGATTAGAAAAGAGAAACAGTATAATGACAAGAGGGATAATGGACAAGGAGGATTACAGAATTCAAGGGTTAGAGTGAGCTGAGATAAAGGTGGGTGGGTGTGGAGCGGGCGGGGGGGGGGGGGGGGGGGGGGTGGAGAAGAAAGGATGAACACATCACAAGACAGTACAAATATAACAATTGTTTTATATGAAATATTTACATGGTATTTATTTCATTGTTTGCAAATATCAATATAGATATCTAAAAGCAAGGAATACAATACTTCAATTTCTAGAAATTCGGAGTAGAACAGAGGGAGTACATGCACATCAGTCTGAGTTGTGAGTGCACTCTGCATCACATTAAAAAAAAAGCTACTGTATTTAAAGGAAAACTGTTCTTCCCTTAGTAAAGGTAAGGGGTCAGTTCAGTTAGGAGTGGTAATGACTACAGGATGTAATCATGGCAGAACCATTTTTACTGTCATCACCTGGGTCTGGATTTTGTTTAGTTTCAATGATGTTATTACTTTGAGATGATCCCTTTGAGGTATCCCTGAACTAGACTGGGACGCATGGTCGTGGTATAATAGTGCTCCATTGATTACATGTCCAGTAGTCTTGACCACTAGGATCCCTTACCTTTAAGCCAGCTTCAAATTCATACCAAAGACAAGCACCAAATTGAATGTCTGAAAATATCCCCACTGCCAAATATTCCACTTACAAGTGCAACTTCTATTCCATCTGTGAGTGTAATTCAGTGTAAAGAACTGTACAACAATGAAAGGATCAATCTTTGTACAGAATGAAGGTGTATTCTAAAAAGTTATAAAGCCAAAACACATAGTACCATCTTGCACTGTGAAGTACATTACATATAAAGGGCACAGTGTAACTGTGTGGTACTATACAACCAAAATTTACAACAACAACAAAAATTACCAGAAGATACTAGGACAGAAAAGTACCCAAATTAACATAATGTATTCCTTTCACAGTTCATGAATAAAACTATTTTTCACAAGTCTGCATTTCATGTGGCACATTTAGAATTTGCTTGCATGGCTTAATTGTTAAACAAACATTTCGCTGATGTGACGATGGCATGGATATTGATGTAAGTTCCTCTTTCACCTAATACTATTTTTTTTAACTCTTTGGATGGCATCTCTAGTAGTACAAATATTATTTCTATGACCAAATATCAGCAATTCAAGGAAGAAATACAAACATTATTACAACTCTTTTCTTTGGATTCTTTTTTCATTGATGCAGAACACTTTATGCATACATACTTATCTGCAACAAAATCTCACTCAGAATAATATGTTTGTGTTGAAACAACACAAGGTACATTGAACAAGAGCAAGTTTTTCTTTAAAAATCACTTGGCCTTGAATGCAATAAAATGATGAAGAGCACAGCAGTTTATATGTTCCAGATTTGAAATAAATGATAGCTTGGGGAACAAGATACCATTCAAAATTGCAATTACACTATATATTCACAAATCCATCACTTCCGAAGACCTTTTTATGAGATTTCCGCATTAAGTTCCACTCTACTGGACCAAATGACAAATCCTCACATTTTCCAGTTAGATATTGATAATAACATTTAATCAACTTGTATCAATTCCACATTGTGATGTAATGTGCAATGTACATATTATGCATACCATGGAAAGCATTATCCTCAAATTACAGATTGCCATTTAGTACAACAAAGCCTACCATCCAATCAAAGATAGTGTAAAAAAATAAGAGAAAATATATCAAAAAGAATTATATTTCCAGCAAATTAAACATAAATGAAGAGTTGTCCATGAGTGGGAATCATTAATACAGTATGTAGCACAACGTTTGCTCCCATATCTTTCAAGCATGACATAACTCTGACTAGAAGTGTAAGGCCCAGCCTACATCTAACGCACACATTTCACACAAACATAGTGACATTCAAAAATATACATATAGGTCTATGGTCCAATAGCAAATTCTACACACACAAAAACAAACATGCATTCAAAAAAAGATGTACAAATGTACTACAGAATTAATGCACAAGGTATGCAAAGCGTCTTTATCTCTTGTCCAAGACCAGCTTGAATTACATTCGCATAATTCATAAAATAAATGAAAGATTGTTATTTGTAAAGGTAACATATTTTAACAAAGTCTCAGCAACATACAAATAAGCAAAAATAAATCTACAGATCATTACCTTATTTAAAATATTTATATCTGTAAGATCAACTAGAAGAGAAAACTCATTCATTCAACTCTGAAAATATTTCATGTAAAAAACCTTTTTGATGATGAACCTAACTATGGGGGAAAATATTGGGCACAAATATAACATCAAGAAAGATTGTTAGCTCCATTCAAAAGCAAAAACAAATTGTTATCAAAATCTCAGGGGGAAAGGTTTGTGTTTTATAGAGGTGGACGTTTTCAAAGGCAAAAATTGGTATAAATATCTCAGAATTAAATTCATACAACATGCAGAGATTTTGAAGGACAACTTGGTCAAATCAATTCGGTTAAATCAACTCATGAGAAAAGTATGACCCTTGTTGTTTTATGAAACAGGACCCTGTGCCATGTTGCATGCAGTTATATATATCAGTTTACTATGATAACAACTGAAATACAGTTGACCTTACACTGGCTGTTATACTTGTTTTATGAAACAGGGCACTGTCTCAAGTTGCATGCAACTCCACTACAATTTTATTACCATGGCAACAATTGAAATATTCACACAGTTGAGCTCAAACTGGCTTTTTCACTTGATTGTAAGTTTTGTGTGATGGAGATGCCTGTTTAAGAAACAGGGCCATAGTCACCATTGCACTTCCATGGCAACGACTGCAATCCTCAGAACTCATACTGGCTGCTACACAGTTACAGTGATGGAGGTGCATGTTTATGAAACAGGAGCTTGGTCACCACTCGATTCAAGCTGTGCTAAATTCCGCACTGCACTGCACTCCACAAGAAAGGTTACTCGAGGTCACTGAGACAATCACAGGCTGATTACACCTCATAGAGTGAATTGCCACGGCAACCTGAAGCCTTCTTGGGTTTCACACCTTCCCATTGCAGAGCAGTTTTGTCAATATAATCGCCCCAAGGTGCCTATTGGTAAAAACTAGTTTTTCCTTTGAAATCAAAGTAGACTTTTGAATTGATAGGACAGGATCGTTCTCTTGTCCATCTCAAATCTTTTCACACAGTAAATCTCTCACTTGGTAGCATGCCACATCTGCAGCTTTTAGCATTTTTACACTTTTAGAAATCATTAAAAAATCCTCAAAATCACATCATAAAATCAAAATATTTAAGCCTTGTGTTCAACATCCATGCTTACACCATTTGAGATTGATAACGCAATAAGCGTTAATTATGCGCATATCTCTTCAGCTTACGGGCAGCTATCTAAAAATTCCAGGGCCGTGCATATTACATGATTTAATATCAAGTAACTTACCATGATTGTAACTAGCATATGTAATGTTGAAAGCTTTCTAGCTGTCTTCCATGACAGTTGCAATGATCATTGAAAAGCTAGCCTGTGAATAGGGAATAGGCAACATCAAAAGGGACAGGCAAAATAACTTACATCATGCATTTATTAGCTATGACATATGAATTAGTCGAATTAAAATCATCCAAATCCTTTGAAATATAAAAGCCACTGGAATGAACATTTTCAATAAATACAGAAAATATAAAACATGTAAATACACAATAAAATACTTATTCACAAGAATGTGTTTCTATACAGTGCTGTAATCTAGTGATGACATGTTCAATGTTTGTGTAATCAATATGCAATCAGATTGCACCCCACATTGCTTTTGGTTATAATGTAAAAAAATACACACACAAAAGCCGATATTCATAGAGTTGGAAAAGAATATTGGCACAATAAATTGCAGTGTGAACAAGCTTTGTGTATGTGTTCAGTCTATACATTTGTCAGGTATGAGTCTACGAGGCATGTTACCACTGCAACAAAAACTTTTCTTTCTGAGCAGTACAAAAGACCTTTGCTTTGTCTTTGAACCAGGTAGACGAGAATACACAAACAAATTGTGCGCATCAATCATAAAAACTGAAATCAAAACTGCATGCATGTAATTTCTCCAAATAAATGTCAGAAAGTAAGTGGCAAAAAATATAAGAAATTCTTAGAGTGAATCTTTTTAACAGAGTAGTGTTGCAAAAAGAGTGATTTGCCTATTGCTTATGTCACTGCACAGATCATTTCAGCCAATGAAAGGAAGCCTTTCCAATTCAGGCATACGAGGATGAAGATAAACTGATACAAAGAATTAACTTCACAATAACATCTTTTTTTTTTTAATTCATCTATCTTTTTATCTCTGTCTCACTCTCTCTGACTCTCTCTCTCTCTTCTTTATTTCTCTCCTTTTCTTTGCTCCCTCCCTTTACCCACTCTCACTCTTTCCTCCCCCCCCCCCCCATAATTTTTTCTCTCTCTCATTCTGTCTATCTCTATCTCCATCTCTTCCCACGTCTCTACTTTCTCTTCTTTAATATGTCATTCCATTTCATTCAATTATATTGATTTGTGTGTAAAATGATGACTGGTACATACAATGCAATGAAAGCCATGAATAAATTAGACACTGTACAATAATACATTGTCAGAGTAGATACTCTTCTCAGAATGAGATAACCTTTTCCATGTCCAACCCAAAGAATATGGCACATATATCCGACTACTAACTTGGAAATAAGTTAAAAACTGGTAAAATATCATACCAGTGTACATGTAAACATATATCATAAATCAAGAATATAGAAAAAACAAATTAAATCTAATTGCTACATCAACTTATGACATCATTTTCAACACCTGTCAAATATGAGTTTAATTAAACATGCCCAAATTTTGATTTAACATTAGGATGTGATGTAATATCATATATACATGTATACAAATTCTTTCATCATAATGTTAATTTTATTTACATTCATATCTATACAAATATAAACATTGCCAGAAAAATGATTTATACAGTTACTGTACAACAAAGACACATTCCACAGAGTTCTTGCTGTTTTGAGATGAGAGGTGAAAGACCTACAGAGCCAATGGAACTAGGAGGGATATCCATTGAATGTGACTGAATCTGGCTATGGATGGGAAAGAGGTCATATATCTAAATATGTGTAGATATTTCTCCATTACAGATAGCTCCGTCACATTACTATTACATAATTTGCTGTTTTTTGTGTTGTTTGGTTCTCGATACCTTTTATAATTCCTCACTGTCACAGGTTTGTGTGACAAAATAGCAAATCTTGAAATCAATGTGTGCATCTCATTTTAATGCATTTACAAAGATATTGTTATGCCTGGAAACTGCATGTGCTTATTTGCTAGCACATACCACAACAAGGTCACACTGCATATAGTTCAACAATTGTAACTGAAAAAAATTGGAATAAGTACCACAGAGCGAGTGCTAGGTCCGGGGCCAGGTTCCTTTCTGTGATCTGGTACTTGCAAGTGGCATTTTAGCCTTGGTTTGGGGTAAGGGAGTATTGTCTATTTCTCTCTCATTCACTGCCGTAATCACAACTCAGTCTGGACACGTAGACTTCAGAGAGAGCACCCTTCCTTCTTCCCTCTGGCCAGGAAGGGGAAGGAATGCTAGTCTTTATGTCCTTCAGACCCAGATGTGATTCAGTTTGCAACAGAAGGTATCTACTGCATTTCAAGACACTGGACTCTCCCTGAGAATTGGCATGGCATGGCCCCAGAGAGATTGTCAGCCTGACATATCATCACGCTCCCTCAGCTATTTTTAGCTATTAACCTCAAATTTCAAGTAGAGACTGCTATGATTTTATGTTTTTCATAGGACATTGAGTACTCATGGATTGGTCTACTCCCTCCACAAGGCAAGTCAGTGTCTATGTGTGAATGTGCTTTAGCTGTACATAAAACAACCCAGAATGTATAAAGCTATGGAGCGACAGTCCAATATTGGAAGATAATCACAAATCTGACAGTGTACCAAATTCAGATTTACAGTTCCTACAATTTTGATGGGAGTTCTGAACAGTATCTGTATCTATATATTACTGATAGAGTTAAGCAAATCAGAGTCAGAGGTGCATGAAATGTATAATGAGTCAATGGGCATCTCCTTGCTTGGTAATGAGAGAGTTAACCACATCAGTACCATACATGTAGGTGCATGAAATGTGTAATAATTCAATGGCTTTCTCCTTGCTTGGTACTGAGAGAGTTAAGGAGAATCCTGTCCACTAGCCCTGCTGGTCTTTTCTCTAGGTTATGAGTTGCTCATCATCCTCCCTTGGTTGTCGGGTGTGGTTGCCGTCATTGCGGTATCTCCAGGGAGAGAGCCTGGACAATCCAGGGGTCGCACTTAGACCCTTCCCTGAACTCTTCCTTCGTCAGCATCCCGTCCTTGTTCTAGGAGCAAAAGGAGGAGCGACATACTTTCATTAATTAATGCAACTCTGTGGTGTTTGATACTATGTCTTCGTGTCTTTTCTGTTAATCGGAAATGGACTAGTGGTTCAGCCACTACCCAGTAAGCAGTAGATGCAAATGCCATAATGATAAAGCCACCATGTTGTGAAGCTGTGCAAAAAATTCTCAGGGCAATTAAGCCCCTGCCATGCAAAAATGCCCCCCTGAATAATAGTAGCAAGCCCCTTTGAAAATATATGTAAAAACAAAAATTAGGGTAAAATGCAGAACCTGGTTCATAGTGTTTGTTTCATGACATGAGGCTTGAAAAGAAGCCCCGCGCAAATAAAGAAGTAATTTCCCTCAGTGTGAACGCCCTAATTACATGGCATACATGCCAAGCCACAAGGGCAAATGGCTAGCGTGTATTAACGTCCCCTAAGGTGGAGCTTTGGCTTGGAGCACCTACCCTATCTTTACATCAGCAGTGCAGCAATAAGTGAAGCACAGGGGATGTGATTACAGCTTATTTTATGCATGCCTTGTCATCGGGCGCCCCTTTAGCATACATAACCAAGTTGAACTTCTGATTTCTGTACCCACTATCTCAGCCCTTCTTCTTCTCCTTCTCACCCCTGGCTGGACTAAGGAATGCCAACAAATCATCTCCCTCCATGCACATGCACTCAGCCCCCAATCTGTCCCTCTTTTTCACTCACTTCTCTCTCCCCATCTCTCTTCTTTCCTTTCTGTCTCTTCCTCTCCATTTGAATACATTTGTGTGTGTATGTGTGTGTGTGTGTGTGTGTGTGTGTGTGTGTGTGTGTGTGTGTGTGTGTGTGTGTATTTGTGTGTGTCTCTCGCTTTCCCCCAACTCTCTCTCTCTCTCTCTCTCTCTCTCTCTCTTTCTATCTCTCTCTCTCTTTTTTTCTCTCTCTCTCTCTCTCTCTCTCTCTCTCTCTCTCTCTCTCTCTCTCACGCACATAATATACATATGGGCCTGTCTACAATAATGGGTACATTTCTGTTACATTTACTGCAACAAAACTCTTAAATTCTAATCATTTTTTGTCTCTTAAGTAAACCAGCCACTAATAATAAAACATCAAAGAAATGTATTGATTTGCGCTTTTCAAGGTTTTGTACACTTCATAAAATTTGCACTGTACAAATTTGCCACAGCACATTGGTAACGTGACAGACAAGTTTGTAATACACTTGTACAAGTTTGTAATACACTTGTACAAGTTTGTAATACACTTGTCTGTTCCGTTACCACTGTGATATGGCAAATATGTACAGGCTTAGCTTAGAGATATATAATGAACATTCAGAGCAGGATTTTAGCTGAAGTTATTTAGGAGGAAATTAATTCAACACTCAGTTATATTTTGGTGGTGCAAGGTGGTCATAATTTTAAATGATTCAGTTGTGCCAAAAAATATCCCTTTACTGTAGACAGACCCATATACATGTAATTAAAAATTGAATGCTGCTATTTCACAGAGCTAACCTCAATGCTGCTGTATTGGCTAGGTATTTTGAAAGCATACCCTTTTTGTTTCCATTTTCTTTTTCTTTTTTCTTTTTCTTTTTTTTTCTTTTTCTTTTTCTTTTTCCTTTTCTTTTTCTTCTTCTTCTTCTTTTTCTTTTTCTCTTTCTCTTTCATCCTTCCCCTCCTTTCCCTTCTCCTTTGCCTTCTCCTCCTTACTTGGTATCTCTTTAGGAATGCTTGAAATACATTACCAACTGATCACATAGAGACTGTACATACTGGACATTACACGGACATAAGCAATCAAATTAACAAAGACTTAATCATGATTCAAAGTTTAATCATGTTACTCACTGTGTCCATCTGTGTGAAGATCTTGTCAACTCTCTTCTCTGGTGTGTTCTCATCTTGAGGAAGGTCTAGCATGTTACCCTTCAAAAGGAATGCACAAGAAAAAATGTGTTTGTGTGTCCATAATCAATAAAATCACTACAGGTTTACAATACAGTCCCGATTTCACTTACAAAACATCTGCACCAATGATATTTCATAAGCAAATGCCAATTTTATCATGGACAGAATCAACACCCCCACAATCAATAGACATTTTGCATTCATGAACGTCATCACTTAAACCTCCTAATCAATAGTTCTGTCACCTTGGACGACAAAGTGCCTGCACATTCAAGCACTACTGGTATGGCTGCATACCATATTGCACTGGCTGAATGATTGGTTACTCTCTGGCAACTGCCTTCAGGCTGCAGAGGTAATCTCACATTTTTGAGAAGTGAATACACTTTTAATTCTTTAATTTGCAAGTAAACCATGAATTGTTGTATTGTTGGTGTAATATAAACTATTAATCTGTTATGAAGAGAGTACATGTACATGCAGACTCAAATTGAGTTAGCTCTTGATATTACATCATTCTGAATAAAGCATGGTTCATCTATTAAAATATAACATTATTTATACTCAATCACATGAGACCATGCTACATAGGCCAGTCTTATTTTAAAATCTCAAACAATATCCTATATCAATATTGCTTCATTGCAATTTCTCTGACTTTGCTTTCTTGGACAAACCTTTCCCAAAGACCCTAGTACAGGATGGATTTAGATCTGAAGCATTGATTCTTTTTCTTTCTTATCTCTATAAAATGCAAATTCCTTTTAATGTCTGTCTTTTCTATCCAACTCACTTTCTCTCTCCTTCTCTCTCTCTCTCTCTCTCTCTCTCTCTCTCTCTGTGTCTCAGACTCTCTCTTTTTCACACACACACACACACACACACACACACACACACACACACACACACACACAAACACACACACTCCCTCTCTCTCTCTCTCTCTCTCTCTCTCTCTCTCTCTCTCTCTCTCTCTCTCTGTTTTGAAGTCAATACATTTCACTCCACTACAGGCAGTACATCATCTTAACCCTTCCTGCACCAGATAACATGCTGCTCAATGAAAGTGGTATGCAGAATTGGTGACTACATGCCACCTGGCACCCAACGAACTAAAAGTCAAGATGAAGTCTTATCCTGGCAGCTGACAATGACAAGATGTATCATCACCTGTTCACAAATCTCTCTCTGACAGATGCACAATGAAGTGTGGCCTGTACCAGACAATCATCAATCAACATTAAGGGACAACTAACAAACACCCTCTCAGTCAAAAGGAATGTGTAGGATATGGGCGAAAGGAATTGCTGTGCTTAAATTACAAGAAACATTCTAATATTAAGAATTAGCCACTGAAACTACATGGGACACATTCATAAAACCTATTAATTTTAGTGGCGAATGGGGTGTTACATTTCATCCATGTTTCTTCAAGGTTTTTGTGATATTAAAGTTTGAAGTGTGTTTGATAAGAAAGCAACATTTTCAGATGTGAAATATCCCTACATCATGAAAACATTTGAGTAAATAGGTGTTGTCTCTATTTTTAACTAAACATAAAGTAAAGCTATTATAAAAGGTTTCTTCCAAATCTTGATTTTTAGCCACAAGACTTCTAAAACAAATGGTATGAAGTAAAACCACCATTCCAATGTTTGAAGGTCCCCATACAATCTAAAAATGTAACAAATACTACAATACCTCTATTTTGTATGAGAAGTTAAACCTGGAAATTAGAGCAAATCTTTTTCTGTATTTTTAAAATGCAAAGAAGATTTTGATTTATTTTCTCAATCTGACTTCCAACTCAATTAAAACAAACATTTTTGAAAACTACAGAACATTACATTTATGTTCACATCTAGTTTGTAGGGGGTACCTCAAACCAGTGATGTGCCATTGTTACATAAAAGGCAGAATGAAGCAATAATACCCCAATTGCCACTTTTCACTGAAATACCTACCACCATTCTGTATATAGCATCCACAATGTCTAGCATTTCCTGTTTCGTGATAAATCCATCTTGATCAAGGTCATATAAATTGAAGGCCCCTGTGCAGATAAGAGAAAGAAAGGATGACAAGAAATATAGTCTAAACATTTATAAATTAATGATTAATATGCGTTATGCCATATGTAAAATAATTCAAAAGTAATACCCATAAATTGACTATTAAAGTCAATTCAAACCGCTGTGGCAATGAAACTCTAAACCGCTCATTGTGCTTACCAACAATCTTTTAGCATAGCTTTTAGAGAGCTTCATTTGTCTAGCACTGACAAGGTTGACACTAGGCTTGTTGCAATTTCGCAAATCTCGGAAAGGAATAGTTAATCACGTTAGGACATTCAGTTTACAGTTCAAGTCAATATAAAACATAGCAGACGTCAAATTTTGAATGGTTCCCGCTCTTTGTGACTTCACAGGCTTAACTCTGTCAAAATCTGCATGAACATTTAAAGGGATAGTTCACCCTGAAATTATTTTGGTTTCAATAAAAGGAGATACACGAAAGAAACATATTAGTGAAGGTTATATTAGTGATGAAAATTGGTCAAAGGAAAAGGAAGTTATTTGATTTTATAGTTTTTATTTTGTGACGTCAAGTGCGAGGTGCTCTCCCATATTTTGTGTACAAAATAATTCCATAAACTGCTGTTTGTACAAAACATATGGGAGAGCACCTCGCACATGTCACAAAATCCAAACTTTCTCTTTCTTTGACCAATTTCATCAAACCTTCACCAATATGTTTCCTTTTATTGAAACCAAAACCATTTTAAGGTGAATTATAATTGTGCTCAAGCTCTCATAAACCTCATACATATTCTCTGTGCACATTCAAGCAATTTCAGGATCCTTCTATTCCTACTTCTACCCCTTAGCAGTAACTTCCCATGTGAGAAAGAGCATGTTATATCACAGCTTCCGCAATATGACGTCCCAGCTAGTGATAGTTTTCTAAGCATAATAATCTCATCTCCATCGATCCACTGCCTTCCACTCTCTATGGAAGAGAAGGCTCTCTTATCCGCAGTACTAGCCTTGTTCCCAGGCTGTTGGGAATTTCTTATCCAAACTTTTCAATATACCTGTCTGGCTACATTGGACAATAAATCATTCCTAATATCTCCTCCTGCTGTCCCACACAGGGATGGACTGATAAAAAGGGTATGAAAAAACAACTAGTCTTGTGAATATTAGACTCTATTCTTTAGTATGGATTAAAAATGTCAGACAGCTTAGAAGTTAGGCTACCACAGCAGTGATTCCATGCACTTAGTGTTCATGCTATGTCTCTCCACTGACCTGGAAGCATTGTCCATATAATGACCAAGGAAATTGGCATTCAGACACTCACTTTAGTTTGCAGGTACGAACCTTTTTCATTCAGGTGATCAGTGTGTAAGTCTGAAACAGTGGGTCTGACAGCACAGACTAGCTTCCATATGTGTGTACATGAACATGCCTCCCATCTCCCAGTATTGAGACACTGCAGGCAAGTTAAGGCTCTAGTCTTATCCCCCAGACACATGTTTTGAGAATGTAGCTCAGCTCAATTGAGTCTGTAACTGCAGACTACACTCTTTGCACCCAAGGCTTCAAAATAAAAGCTGAGGTCAGATAATGGAGAGATGAGATGTCTTAGGAGACACACCAATACTTACAGCCTCATCTAATTTCACCCAGACAAATTGCTGTTCTATGGCATTAGAGTGTATGAGTAGTGAAATAATCCACAAGTGTTAGATTCAGGGTTGAAAGGACAGAACTTGCTAGAATAGCATAAATAACAATGTTTTCTTTACAGAAGAAGCCTGCAAGAAACTCATTTTTGTCATTATCATTTTGCATTGATGCAAAATTTTGTTTAAGTGATTTTCAGCGCACAAACAAAATTGGATTTCAATCAAAAGATCTCTGTCAAAATTCTATAGAGAATACAACAATATAAAATATAAAGGAGAGCCCTAATTGCAAGGCATTCAAAATAAAAGCATGGATATCATAGAAGAGTTGGTGAATATAGAGCCAAATAGAAGGGATAAATCAGCAAGTACCAATCTACAACATGAAGCTTGACATTTATGAATTTGGCTCATTTGCTTCATCAGTTTGGCTGCTTTTAAAATGATATGTGAAATTCAATATGGCATTAGACAGACAACAAGGAGGAATGAGATGAAAAGTGCTAGGGAAGCATTGAAAAACATGTATCTAACAAGACACAGACTGGCTTAAAATACAAAACAAGCCCCTGAAGAACAGATTTGTCTCTGTACACGACCCTAATTACAGGGGATGATATGAAAACAGTTAGTGGAGAGGTGAAAGACAGGGTGTTCACTTACAGTCTAATTTCTCGTCTAGCGTCCCCCTCGATGTTACCGATAGCGCACAGATAAACTCCTTGAAAGATATGTAGCCATCCTGGGATAAGGAGGGAAAAAAGACATTAATGAGACCTTAAAGCTATATTGGTTAGTTTTCAGAGACAGTAATGAATGTGGGGAGGAAAGAGGACATTGGTGATATATGGATACTACATTAATTAGTTTTTACAGACAGTAATGATTGATGAAGTTGATATTTCTCATTACAGTGAGACTAAAAGATGTGTTAGTCTGAACATGATACACTGTGCCCTGATCCAGTTGGGTTTAAGTTCAGTGGAGTCGGCTGATGGCGTCATGGCGTGCATTCAGCATGATAATTAAATATGTGGGTACATCTAGAAACTTTGGAGAGGAGAATCATTGTATTAAAACTCTGGAACTCTGGAAATGATGAAGAAGATGTTTAAAGCAGCTGCATATACATGTACTGGGTAATTTCAGAGCATATTGCAATGTCATTTGACATGAGGAGAAATCAACTGAAACAACAATAACTTGTGGTTATTGAATTGTGAAGTGATTAACTCTTTATGCACCACTATTGCATTTTGGTACCAATAATACACACAATTCCTATGAAGCATCTTTTTTGTACCCTGATGTAAATTTTTATCATTCATCCAGTCGAGATCAATAAAAGAAATTCATTCAAAAACCTGGAAATAAACTCACTGACGCGACGTTTCGCCAATTACCAATTGGCTTTTTTTGTATACATGCACAAACAGTAGAATAAATAACTATCAATGCAAGTTAATGCTTTTAATTTGCTATAAATGAAGAAATTTTTTAAAGACAATCTAAGGAAGTTGTGATTGATATGTTTTTGGCAACCTGGTACCCATTTCTGAGTGGGTATTGTGGACACCAGGTATACCCATTTTAATTAAGTGGAGGAACAGTGTGAATGACCCTACTGGATTGGGTGGAGGAAGAGTTGATAATCCCATTGAATTAAGTAGAAGAACAGTTTGAATGACCCCTTTGGATCGCCATGGAATGTGGCAGCTACAAAGCACTTTACTGTGGATCTTAATGCATCTGGAAGTTCTTTCATCATTGCAATAAATCTCACACTGAATAAATAGTTTATATTTGCTAGCTTTCTGTCTCTGCACAGACAGACAACAAAGTACACCAGAGACTGGAAGGGAACACACACAGGGAAGCAGAGGTACTTATATAACATTCATACAATGAGGAAAGAGATTTAAAGAAACAATAGAAAAATGTTCTAAGTGGGTGCAAAGAGGAAGAGGTGAAAGGGAAAGTGGCAATATAAGATAAGGGAGGGCAGGGAGAGACAGAGAAGGGAGAAATGGTGAAATGGAATGGAAGGGATTAATGTAAAGACAAGGGAGGGGGAGGCAAAGGGGGAAGTGATGTAAAGAGAGACTGAGAGAGAGGGGAAGACAGACATACAGACAATTAGATAGAGGCATACTTTGTAGACAGAGACCGACGGACATACAGACGGTTGAGTCAAATGCATTTATGTATTTGGAGTACAGTGTATTGATGAAATACAGAGATGCCAGTATGAGGAACTGTATGAACATGTACTGAATAAAGCTAAATTAGTAAGAGAAAATGACAAAATTGAGACAGGAAGAGACAGGGAGATGAGATGCGAATCAGAGAGACAGAGAGGCAGAGAAAGAGACAGGCAAAGAGAGAGACAGACAGAAAGAGACAGCGAGAGCAAAATGGTAACAGAAATAAACTGGGCATTTCCCTTAAAAATCACCATATTTTTCAAATTAACATCCATTATGTGAAAGTCAAAATATGAGGCAAAGTGACCAGCTGACTTAACAAACAGGGGTAAGCATTCATTCTGCCAAGTTAGTCCTAATACCAACACTAATTAGACCCGATTTACACCAAGGTTTTAGAGCGGCATCGGCCTAAAGGGCATATACTGTACTGGGAAGGCAAAAAAGCCTTCAAAAGGTAATTGTTAGCAATCTTCTTGCCAATGGTCTTAAATTCATTTATTGTCCATTTTAGAAGCTTGCTGAAAGTTATTTGCCCTCAAATGATCCACATTTTGAGTAATGAGTGATTAAATCACAAATCCTCAAAATGTTCGGCCCGAACATTTTGAGGATTTATTCATTAATCATTAATTACTCCAAATATGGATCATTTGAGGGAAAATAACTTTCAGCAAGCTTCTTAAATGGACAATACATGAATTTAAGACCAATTGCAAGAAGACTGCTGACAATTACATTTTGAAGGCTTTTTTGCCTTCCCAGTACAGTATATGCCCTTAAAAGCTTGGTGTAAATGCAAAGGAGGCCCGAGGCCCTCCCCGATTTGGGACCACCTCTGGAGGTAGTCTCGGGCCGGCCCGAGGCCAGCCTAAATGCGGTGTAAAAGGAAAGGAGGCCTCGGGCCTCCAATTACGTGCAAAGCGACGCTGTGCCTTGTTTACATGTATGGCGCCGCGTGCGGCGAGGTTGGGAAAGGAGGCCTCAAAGCCGGCTCTGGTATTCAGTGTAAATGCACACAATTGAGGGCCTTGGGCCAGCCTTTTGGTGTAAATTGGGCCTTAGTCTATCACTCATGAATTTAGTGTAAAGGTGAACAATTGATCATTACAATATGAATTTCTTGATATTCACTGGTATATGTTCACATATGGGTGCAATACAAGAAAAGTGTCTAAATGTACATTCAGAAATCTCTGTAAACAAATGTAATCTGGGTACTTCCTTTCATTTGTGAATGGCATTTGGTTTTCATTTACATGTACACATATAGCTCTGTTTGTGAAAAACACCATTCTTGGGTGTCTACATAAAGTGGCTCTTTGGCTGAATGTACAATCGCCTGATAAGACAAACAATATAACATTTTGTGACCTGATACAAACAGCATCAGATGGATGGAAAGAAAAAAAAACATGACTGTTTCAATAGCAAAATTTTGATTGATTACAGAATTTTGACTAACAATGAATTTGTTCACATGAGTATGAGAAGTACCAGAATGTATATATGGTGCATAAATACACTTTTCTCCACATTTGTAGAATATCAAGTTTTTGAAACCTACATGTAACTGAAAGCAGAAAGATTACAAATGGCCCCATTACCATCAACTCTGGACTGGTCTACATATAAGCACACATAAAGTGTATGAGGTTTGGGGCTATTATTTGTGATATTAAGTATCAAAAAAGATGCATCATTGCATGAAAGACTATTCTATACAAGATTAATCATTTTTTTGATTCAGTGATATGTTTCATCTTTGTAATGATGTACCTGTGTCTAAGTGAAATCTTAAAATTGGCAGCATGCTGGACATGTTAAAATGATTATTTTGCTCTTCAAATTGGCACAATTGTGGCTCAAAATTGTATTTCTTACAGTTGTATCAATTTATAATGGAACTATGTTTTATTACAAGATGAAAATCTGATTCTATAGAAAAATATTGATGCCAATTTGATACAGTCAAATCATTTTTGCACTAAAATGGTCATGACTGGGTTAAAGATGACATTCCCAACATTAGGGTTTCTTGTAGCAGGAAATATCTTTGCCTTTAAAGTAAACAGGTAAAAATGGTAATGATTACCATAAAGGCCCGAATAGTGGCAAAACTTTTCTAGCGTCATTACTGGGTCCAGATTTTATTTAATTTCAACTGTATTATAATTATGACTATTATGTCTTCCTGGCCTCCTAAAACAAACAGGTATGGGGCCCATGGTCACGATAGCAGAACAGCAATCTATTAATTTTGTGTTCTGTAGTCTTAGCCACCACTTCCCCTTATCTTTAATTGTATCCCAAATTTATCTGCCGCCTCCACCTGACAACAGCTCTTCATTGGACCTGCAGAGGGCCTAATAACCCCCCACTGACCAGCTTCTGAGAAGGCCAGCGGTCAACCAGCAGCAACCCATTCATGAATCATGCCATCAAAATACAGCTCACAGTTTAGAAATACATGTAGCTCTTGGACTGGAGCGTGACGGTAGTGATTTTAGAGGAGAAAGACGAGATACACTTTAAGGCCTGTTTACACTTCCACCAAAGAATATTCATGAGTACGTCTTGCACATGTGTTCTTTACCAGTCAGTTTAACCCATCAAGGTGGCTGTCCCGTTGTGCATTAGCGTAGCTGTAATAGGCCACTTTGATTCTGCCTTGCGAGCTAATTAAGCACTGCTTTTCCTTAGCCCTGGTTTAATTTTTGTTTCTGTTCACACTGGTATCCCAAGATTTTATGGCTTGGCACCGCAATTGCAGGGTTAGCCCTGCTTTTTTTTATACAGGGCCTCATAATCCCATACTATCAGTGAGGTTAGCCCACTTTGGTAAAACCCATTGTTAACAGTAAGTGGTCCAAGCTTAGCCCCATACTCTAGGTGGGGTTAACTGCTCAAAAGTGTGAAGGAACCTTGCATTATGTAACCTGCAAATCATGAGAGGCTACCTGTACCCTTTGAGATATATGCTAGCTAATGCAATGAAGAATATGAATCTACATTAAAGCTTGATATGCTCCGCTCCATGTATAAAGAAATAATAATAATCGCTTTCCACAAAATTTAATGTGCATCTCTAACTCGCAGATTTTATTCAAATTGATTTGTTCCTAGGGTTTTCTCCTTAAGTCTCCTTCATTGCAATTTCCTCTTTTGCCTCAGTCTTTGCATGATGTACGTATTTGTAGGGTATCCTGAGCAGTTCCATAATGCAGTTGGTTTGTGCACAGAAGGGGATCACGTTTCTAAGAAACACGGCCCCATAGCAAGACGTCAAAGTGGCATGCAGAGCAAGCAGGGTTGCGGTTTGTAACTTTCTGGGATGCATACCAGGTACACGTACGTGTACATGCACATGTACATGTATGTGTACGTGTGCATGTGCATATACAATATGTACCTCTGTTTCAAGGCCACTATTACTACTGACTACACCAGCAGTGAACTTTCCAAACATGGCAATCTACATGTACCAGACAGACCAGCTCAGTTTAGTACACAAACTCTGACCTCTAGCCTTTGAACTTTTAACTCTTGACCCCAGATGCATACTACATGTACATGTCATTCTTTCATTGGTGCATTTTCCAAAGTTTGGTGCATACCGATGTACAAGTACATTGGTTGGTCTACCATACACTGCACTAGCCTCACTAAGCTGTGAGGTGCACAACCCAGTCTGTTAACAACTATGTCTGGTAATACAGACTATACCCTAATGACGCCATAGCTCCTCTGGCTTCTTCCCTCTTCGTGAGGATGGGATTGGGGCATAATCTGTCTTACCAGATATAGTTGTTAACACTGGGTTGTGTCCATGCACCTCACAGCCTAGTACCTACTGTAGGCTAACACTGCACATGTATGTACATGTAAAACAGAACAGTACCAAATACGGCAGAGGGACACAATAACAGACAGATAGACAGATCTACATGATAGAACATTTGCATTTTATGCCACTGCCATTAAATAGCAAATGTTTGAAAATATGATCATTTAAAAACAGTACATGTACATTTCCTATGGAGTAAACAAACATATCCCTCTCATTTCAATTACAAATACAGGCATGTATATTTAGACACTTTCCATTCCACTGAGCTTTTCAAATCAGTTTTACCACATGTCCACACCATGGCACTGATACATTGCATGCATCAGAACTAAATGGTAATCCAACAATGGTGTACAATGCTTCAGGTTTCTACACCTTTTTTGTTTGTGTTGCAAACTGCAGTCTGACTTGTTGATATGGCCTGCTTAACAGCAGGTGCAGCATACGTACACGGACCAGGCGCCCGTGACCACTGGCTGACTTAATACGTCAACATCTACTCTAGATAAATGCCACGCACCCCTTACCCTCTGGCCACAATGGGCTTATTGAATGTCACCCTATTCAGCGTGCTAAACCTGAACTGGAAGGTTTAATCACAAGCCAACAGTTTTTTTTTCAGGCATTATAATTGACGGCCATTGTACACAGAGTCTGCCATTTCCAGCAACTTTGAGGGAGGTGGGCAGCAAAAATAACTTGGCAACAGTATATATTTTACCTGAGGGTCTGATAGAAAGAAGGTGAAATTGTTGCCCTATTCCCAAAAGGTTAAGAGTTATTCTGATTCACATGATATTTGGAAAATTCATTGAGAGAAAAACATGTTCGGTATTTAACCAAAATATTCAGCTAAATTTTAACATGTACTTGCCTGCAAAAAAATCATGCCGTGCTGTGCATGATTCTTAAAAATGTTTGAGTCAGTTTGTCCATTGACATACAAATTACTAGGAGCCTGGACTTACATAAATGTAGCTTTTTATCTTAAATCACATGCATTTTTAAACCGCAGTATATTTTGTCCAGCTCAGCATGAAACATGATGCATTTTAGGCTAAGGCATCGTGTTTCATGCTGAACTGGACAAAACATACCAAGATTTAAAACTTTGGCTCCTTCCCTCTCTTCCCTTTCCCTTTCCCTATGCCAATTCATCTTTTCAAGATGAAAACAAAGTGTTCATTACATCTTTGCTTCAAGTTTTGATCCATGAACTAATTATTTCGCATGCTATAACTTCCAAGTCAGTGGATGAATAAAACCATGGAGTTCAATTTGCATAACAATTTCCTTGGACACACTCCTCTCGCTTGATATCAGATTGCTGATGACAATGGTGACACTTTTCCCCACAGCCATAGAATTGTCTTATCCAATAGCTGCCTGACCATCTTCTAACTTAACTGTCCTTTCTGATATTTCTGCATAATATACTGAAATGAACTTCAAATGATTGCAACATGCTACCATAAAGTTACAGGGACAAAGACTACTGTACCTATAATCAATCAAGTGCTATTCTGACATGATCATGGCTCCCAATCTTGTTAGATTTCAGGATACCAGGAAGGCATCCTATCAAGATTAAGAAATTGTTCAAATCAACGTCTGCTTGTCTTCAAAAATAATTTTCCACAGGATTAGGTTGCTATGTCCATGGAGATGTCCTTTGCATATACAAAACATGGAGCCTTGTTGTCAGGCAGACAGGCACACAGACGAATGACAGACAGACACTTAACACAGTGTGTATACAGCTCATTAGATAAGCATATAGCATGACATGGATCGCATGGAATGTACCATTCACTCTGTGCCACCACCCTGGTGGAATGAGGGGAGGGGGGGGGGGGCTCAGTCTTTGGAGGTCACAGATGTACAAGTCAGACCCGCAAGAACAACAGTTCAGTATTCATTCATACCCAACAGTGAGAAACTACTTAAAGGTACAGGGGTAGTAGTGGTAATGATTGTATGCCATAGTCATTGCAGATCCAGCTTGTCCTCATTGACGCATCAGGATTAGATTTAAAAATGAAACATACTTTATCAATGATTTTATCATTCAAATCCTTTCAGGTAGTCTCAAATCAAATGAAAATGGAACACATGGTCATGGCAGAATGGCACTTGATTTATCATGAGACTTTACCATTCCTACCACTTACCTTTAATGAGAAAGCTACATGAACTAGCCGGGATACTTCTTAAGCCTGATGTCAGGATACTAATAAAAAAGATCACCTTATACATTATGTATGATGTAAAGGTTTTCGTTAAAGCTACGACTTGTGAAAACACTCCTGCTTGATTTTGCTTTATTTCATACAATGTATAGTATGATATACTTCGGGCTTTCATTCCGTTTAACTTCTGCTTATTAAGAATAGCTGTTATTTGCATTTCATTCATTTTTCCTATATCCTGTTTTAAAATATCCTCACTATTGTATTCTGTTATGTTATGTTGGAAATCAAGCAGAAAATGTATCAATCAAATCAAATTAGACCCTTTGTGGATTTTCGTTTTTTCCGGGCCCTTTTGTTATCTATAGGGGCGCTTTTTGGCTATGAGCCCCTGTATAATTTCTTCATCAGTTGATTCCCAGTCCATCAGGCTTTTGAGCAGCTTGAGACATGTATGGGCATGACTTGCCATCATACTTGACACAAACCCACAGCAGTCCATGGGGCTATTTGTTAGATTGAAATTCATGTTTATTTCACAATCATAACTTGTACAACTTTATTACAGCGACATTCCAAGCACTTGGGTAAATGACCTGTGGAGCTGGGCCATTTCACCGAGATGTGCATAGGTTATGCACAGCTTTACGCACGACAGGTGACTGGTTCTTGAAATATCCCCTGTGGGAGTGAATTTCCCACAAACCTCATCAAATTTGACACATTATAAACTTTGTATTCAGGTGCTTGCAAAGATTAGAGTTCAGCTTAAGCTGATGGGAATCAAAATAATTTGAGAATCTGATTTCGTACTCAAGAACAGATCTCTAGTTGAAAGTAAAGTCGTGCGTAACTTATACGCACATCTTGGTAAAACACCCTCCTAGAATTCCTTGGTTCAGTAAAAGTACTTGGTGGCAAATCATCTAGGCATAGACAGGTTCAGATCATAAAACTGTCTGGACTCATACCATGATAATAATAATGAAATCCATTTACACTCCAGCTCAATGGAATTGGCGGAGGGAAAGGGAAAGGGGAGGAGCCGCAGTTTTAAACTGCGGTATATTTTGCCCAGTTCAGCATGAAACACGATGCTTTAGCCTAAAAGCATCATGTTTTATGCTGAACTAGACAAAATATACCGCGGTTAAAATTTGCGGCTCCTTCCCTTTCTTCCCTTTCCCTTTCCCTGTGCCAATTCCTTTGAGCTGTAGTGTATATGAAGCTTTTCATTAAAAAAATCATATCAAAGGGCTTTACAATCTTGATACAAGTAACAATTGAATAATATAACAAGAGAACATATTAAATTTCACGATCTGAACCAGTCTGTGCCTATGGCCCGATTTACACAAAAAAGGCCGGCCCAAGGCCGGCTTCGAGCCGGCCTAAATTGGAGGCCCAAGGCCCTCAATTGTGCGCATTTACACCAAGCTTTTAGGCCGGCCTCTGGCCGGCCCGAAGCTTGGTGTAAATGCAAAGGAGGCCCGAGGCCGGCCTCGAGCCGGCCTAAATTGGAGGCCTAAGGCCCTCAATTGTGCGCATTTACACCAAGCTTTTAGGCCGGCCTCTGGCCGGCCCGAAGCTTGGTGTAAATGCAAAGGAGGCCCGAGGCCGGCCCCGATTTGAGGCATCCTTTCTTAACCTCCCCGCACCTTTTACACCGCATTTAGGCCGGCCTCGGGCCGGCCAGAGACCAACTCCAGAGGTGGCCCCAAATTGGGGCCGGCCTCAGGCCTCCTTTGCATTTACACCAAGCTTTAGGCCGGCCTCGGGCCGGCCCGAGGCCGGCCCTTTAGCTTGGTGTAAATGGGGTCTATGTGACTCCACTGTCATGACTGAATGTTAAAGGGTTACTAAATTAGAAAAATAAGTTCCCACTTATCTATGTAGAATTATCCACTAAAAACGAATATCACATTGGTTTGCCGCAATGAAGTCTCATTTTGACGAAAATTTGAAAAACCGCACGTCTCCAGTGACATCAGAGAAGTCAAAATGCCATAGATTGTACGGAAGTGAACAATAGACCATTTTTGTAATGTGTTCACAACTTTCCCCCTAACTGCGTAGTTATTGCATTCACCTGTATCTTGTCATTCAATCAATGGATGGAATGCACTTTGAATCTATTAGTTGTTGCTACTCACACAAAACTCGGACAAGCTTTGTGGTTCCCATAAGAAACGTATTGTTTGAACGGCGTGAATAAAATATCTTATTCACGCCGTTGGCATTTATGGCATTTTTACTTCTCTGACGTCACTGGAGGCATGCATTTTTTTTTTAATTTTCAAAAAAATGAGACTTTATTGTGGCAAACTAATGTGAAATTCGTTTTTAGTGGATAATTTTACATAGATTAGTGGTAACTTATTTTTCTAATTTAGTAACCCTTTAATCCTAAGAAGCAAATTACTGCAAAAGAAGCCATTAGTGGGCAGAGATCTTACATCATTGCATAATGAGACATCATCATAATGAGCATCACCACTTAGGATGTATACACAGAACTGTCTATTCTACCCCATAGCCATGGGGAGGGGGGGGGGGGGGTTAAGGAGGGGTCAGACAGGAAGTAAGGTTTCAGTTCGTTGATGACTTTATGAACTAGTCAATTCAAAGATCGTACACCCTTGTCAGATACTGTACAAAGGTTGGGTATGTCATGTGCATGTAACATGTCCAGCAGGACTTACTAAGGAGGTGATTATACTGCCCTACTTTGACAAAAGGAGCTCAACTAACAAAAGATACTTTTCTTGTACAAGAGCAAAATATAGTCACTTGCACTGGCATCGGTGCAACACCACATTGAATATTTAACAGCAAGATTAGTACTTACACTCCAGACTTTTCCTGTATGTACGGAATGCTGGGTACAATCTACAAGTAACAATAACCCAAACTTGAGTAATCTGTCACTTGCTTCCTTTTGTCAAAGTTGGGTAGTTGCTGCACATATGTAACTTCACATTCATCATATAATACACTATGCAATACGATGCAATAGGAGAGCAAGCTATACTCCATCTTGGGGGAAATGGGGGGGGGGGGGGGGAGCTCAGATAGGAACGAATTTAGGTCCGTAAAAAGGAAACACTTTGGCAGTGGTTTATTACATGTACAGTATTACAAATATCTGGCTCACTGGATGATAATAACTGATCATGAATAATGCGGCCCACCCTACCCAGGTGGAAGAGAAGGACTGAGAAGGGAGTAGGGGGGTTACATCAGACAGGGTGGTGGTACATCCCAAGATAGGAGATACTTTAGCTGTGATTTACATACTGACCAGAGACTATTAAAGGCTAAGTTCATGTGCAAACATCAGGCTCATTCGATGATATAAAATTGCAGACAGGTGACACATACTATGTACAGTATAGCATTAGCCCATCCTATCCTGAGGGGAAAAGGGAAGGGGGTGCATCAGACCAGAAGATGGTAGACCCAAAGAAAGCGTTTTTTTTTTTAATCAGTGATTTACATCCTTGCTAGAGACTATTACGGCTGAGTAAATGTCCATTAGGCTCATTAGGATATTACAATTATAACTGGATAAACTGCACGCACTGTAATAGGGTATTACGTGCCATCACAGTTCAAGCTCAGACAGATGCAACAAAATTCAGTCAGGTCCATCTGTTTCTACATTGACTGACTGTAATAAATTGCATTAAATCTCAATCTTGACTGCACATGCCCTGATGGAGAATGGAAATGGAGGTAGGGGAAGGGGGTGGAGGCCACAGGGAAAAGTTAGACCTAAAACAAAGGAAGGGACATATATACATCCAGCTTCTTAAATGTAAGGGGTAGTATTGGTCTAGACTAAAGGAGCCATATTCAATGGAGAGCCATTGTGCCATAGTGCCATGACCTTGGGTCCCTTTCTTCTTGTTAGGTCACCTCTTAATTTCGTTAGAATTTTCTTTCTTTAATTCTTTATATTTTTATTTATACCCCCCCCCCCCACTTTTTTGTGTCATCAATATTGTTTTATCAATTTTTCACCATATGTGAACTTGTTTTTGTCCTTTTTTTTCAAGGTCATTGCATGACCGTGACATCATCTATGATCTATAGCCTATGAAAATTGACATGCATAAAGTTAATAATAATATGATTAATTTCAACAAATAAAAATGCGAGCGTTTTGCATATGTTTCAGGCCATTTCAAGCATTTCAATAAAAAAAATATGTTTTTGTGTGCAAATATTGCAAAAAACATGACTGTCTTCAATCGGCCATAGCTCTTCAGAATGGCCGGTGACTCCCAATCTTTTTTTAAATATTTAGAAAGAGTATGAAATGTAGATGTGATTTCATGTGTCATTTTACCGGAAAGTACATTGTGATGTCATCATATTGCCATACAATGTATGAATCGAAAAAATGAATTTTCAATTATGACGTCATGAACTTTTTTACCCGCTTTTGCACATCTCAGTAATCCTTGGTCAATTTTCTCCCAAATTTAAGTATGTTGTGCCTAAGACATTGCTCTATGGCAGGGTTGCCTTAATTTTTCATTTTGATAATGTCTTCAAGGTGTAAATATGATTATAGGCATTAATGTCAAAATCGGACGTTTGTACATGTAATGTCAATGGGAGGGTCATTTATTTGAAATCATGAAATGAGATGGAAATCTTTTAGGAGCTGTTTTTTCCTATGTTATGATCTTTTACTCTGAAATTTTAGTATGTTGTAGCTGAATCTACTAGCTTTTGGCGACGTGGTCTCCATTTTTTCATTAGATATCAGGATCATGGCAAACTTTCAGCTTAAATATTGATTTCTAAATCATTCTAGCCCCTGCTCGGCATTACGTGTTAAGTGAATGCGAAGATTTTTGGCTCAATGGGTAAGGCAATGTTTTAAAGGTGATATTCATAGGAAATAAAATCAAATAAATATAGTTTATTTTATAATTGAACAAGTTATTAAAGCAATTTATGCAGCTAACATGCCATGAAAGTGTTCAGTGATGTGTTTAATGAAAGTCAAATTTCACTAAATTGACTCTCTTCCTGACCTATAAAATCGCCTGAGGAAAAGTGGCGTTGTGTGTACGTCACAGCCGGGATATGCTTCACAATGACCATTGTGTATCACACCTGTTACTCCACTAGCAACTGCCGTCACAGTTTCATTAACAATGCCTGATGCTTCTGGCAGAAAAGAAGCTGCGGATTGGCATGTGTGATGCACAATAATGCCTCCCGTTTCTTACGTCAGACCTAAAGGCCGTTTCGGATGACAGTAGGTCAAATTTGTCCCCGAGAATACGGTGATTGTTTTCACCCTAATTTCGCTTTTAGGAAAGGGATATATTGTTTGAATGTCATCCGAGCTATGGCTTATAAGCTTTCTGTAGATGAGTATCCTCATATTTTTGGATTTTCTATGAATATCACCTTTAAGAATGAGAGGCTCCCGGTGCGGGTGGTGTGGGTAGGGTCAGTTTTTCATTCCTTTTGCAATGTTTATTTTGTGACCTTCTTCTGTTCAATCCCTCACATCAACATCATTATTTTCTTTGAGATTTTCTTTCCCATTTTTTTCTATTTTTTTTTTTGACATACATGTCACCATTGAGGCAAGTCTCTTTTGTGTGTGCTGCCTTTGATTTCTAATGAAAAGATGATGTCACCATGGAAGGACCATGGTGTCACCGTGCATTTATCATCCAATGTCTGTGTAAAAATTTGCCAAAAAAAACCCAGAGTTGACCACCTTATACTTGTCCACAAGTATGTCTCGTTATTCCTTTTTTCCTTTTTCTACAAAATCCAAAAAAGGAATCATCTCAAAAAGATTAAATCACTGAAATAAAATGAAATCTGGACTCGGTGATGGCAACAACTTGATTCTGCAATGATTATTGATTGTAATCCTTCCCTAAGTTTGAGTCTATAGCCTTCATGTCATGATGCAATAACTCAACATGGATAACATAATGTAAACTCCATACAGGAAATCCAAGGTGAATGAATGAACCCTTTTGTGCTGATCCCATAGAGCAACATTTTGTGCGACACACGAAGGGTGAAAGAAAAGGGTAGATACCAAATGGATCAGCCATAGTGTCAATCAAAGACAGGGTAGCCCTTTCACAGGTCAAAAAGATTAAATTTACTAAAAAATCCCCAGAAATTGAAAGAAAGTACTAAGGACTTCACTCACAGTCATAGAACTGGAAACTGACTTTGAGTGGAATTAGATTGATAGCTAGATTTTGAGCAGGTTTTTGACAGGTAGTCCACACCTTTGCGGTTCCTATAGCCTAGAGACCAGAGACCACAACACACAATCATGTACATCATGTCTTTTCGCAGTGCACAGTGATGCATTGAGAAGAGCAACGTTGCACTCTGAGCATTGCAATAATGTATAAATGAAAAGTACGGTCACTACAGGGATAATTTCTCACTTTTCATGATAAGGTTTGTGAAGGTATGATGGTTAGATTTCATACATAATATCGTTAGGGTATACTGCTGATTCTTGCCAAGTTGCATGACTTTTGCAAATAGGCCAGCCTATCTTTTAAGGGAAATACACTCCGAAGTGGCATGAACATATTAGTGAAAATTTGATGAAAATCTGTCAAAGGATAAGAAAGTTATGATTTTTTTTAAAGTTTTGATTATGTGATGTCACTTGCGAGTTGCTCCCCCCTATGTTGTGTGCTGTATGATGCCATAAGTTGCTCTTTTTCTATTTTTGATGAAGGAACAAATCTTTTTTATAAAGGTATATTGTGTAAAAACATGTGTCTAATGATATATCAAATGCACAGGTAAAATAGTATGTATTGTTTTGAGAAAAAAAAACTTTTTAGTATGCAACATATGGGAGAGCAACTCGCACATGACGTCACAAAATTAAAACTAACAAAAATTCTTTCTCATCCTTGGACTGATTTTTGTCAAACCTTTACTCATATTTTTAATTTAGATTTCTACTTTTATTAAAAGCAACTTAACTTTATGGTCAACTTTCCCTTTAACTTTACTGCCATATGCAGTCCACGCTTTGACAGACTAGCAGTCATATCTACTGTCCATCTACCAACCAATCAACCAACCAAGCCATTAACAAACATACCATTATATTGCATGCCTTCATTCACACAACTGGAGAACAGATTGACTGCTTTGACTATTGCTCCCTTTAAACAAGTACAGGTAAATGTATGGAGATGTCATTCCATCTTCTCCCACAGTGCATTGCACTCCGTCAGCCTAATAGTGCCATGATTACGATCGATGTGCCGCAAATACCATGACCTGGCCTTCGCTGCTGATGCACAAGCCATCCCAAGACAGAAATAGATGCAATAGATGGACAATCTAAGACAAAGCTCTTGTGAACTGGTAAATTGTTTGCAATGCCAAGATAAATCAGAGCAGAAAAGAGTTCAGATAAAAGAGGAATGGACTGGTAAAAGGTGAGATGTATTAATCACTATTCAGTGGACTTGCTTTCCCCTGTCAATATCTGTAACAAGTATTCTAAGAATCCTAAGAATGGGCTGCATCACCTTCAGGTCTCATATTCCCGGTAACTCGACCTATGTGACCTTCACCTCTTTGAAGTACCGATATTCAAACTTCTGTAAGACTTTTAAAATTACATTTCCATGAGAGACAAATAAAATACATAAGGAGTTTAAAGTTGCTGGGAGTCCATTTGAAAAAAATACGAAAAGGCACATTGTAAATGCTCTGAATCAATTTTGACATATGGCTCATACGACTGCTAGAGCTACGTGTAATGTGAAATGAATACAGGTAGCTCACTTTGTTTAATGCATTTAGTCCTTGGCGGTATCATTCACCTGACAGCACATTATCTCTCAATGACAGATGAAGGAGAGAAGTCAGAGGACAGGGCCCTAATTTCCTATCTGGGATTGCAGGGAAATCCTGCAGGGATCTTTGGAATAATTGAGAGACTTGAAGAATAGATTCTGCAACCAATTGTAAACACCCTTTGGGGGACAAGGTAGGGGGAGGGGAGGAGGTGGGGAGGAGAGGGGCAAGGGAGATGATAAGCTAATTGGCATTGGTAATGAGAAAATATGAAGAGGTACAAATGAGCTGAGTGAGAAAGACAGGATGAAAAGAATAAGAGAGAACGTCAGAGGAGAGAGAGAGAGAGGGGGGGGGGGGGCAGACAGACAGCCATAGAGAGAGACAGAGAAAGAAAGAAAGAAAGAAAGAGAGCGAGAGAGAGGGGGGGGGGGGAGAGAGGACGAAAGAGAGAGATAGAGAGAGGAAGAGGAAGAGGAAGATGGAGAGAAAAAAGAAGATATAGGAGAGAGATAATGTTTGGGATAATGTGACATAACAGCCAGCATAATCAGGTCACCACATGTCAAACACTCTTTGCCTACTGTTGGGTAATTTACGTACCTTGTCTGAATCAAAGACGTTGAATACGAATGCAGCAAACTTGGAAGGGTCTCCATTGGGGAAAAATTGCTGGTAAATGGTCTGGAATTCCTGAAAAGAAAGTAGATACAAACAGGAGACAAAATTGAAGAATAAAACTGGAAGTGACTTAACACTTATCATACGCATCAGTGATGGAAACTTATGTGTCAAACTTAAAGGCCCATTTTAGTGAAAGGGCTTTCTGGGGTAATTTCAATTGACAAAGAAATTTTAGGCATACACCCAGTAGTAAGGATAGCATGCTCCATCATGTAAATGTACTGACGGCGGACAACTCATGAATATTAATGAGTCAGATGAAATGAGACTCTTTCGGCATTTGTTTCTATGCTGTCGCGTCTTGACCCGTAAAGTAAAAATAGCTTGCGTGGTTAAGTCGCTGCCCGGTAAGCACTAGATTGCAGGTTGAAATCCCATCTGGTTCCAAAATTTTTGTCTGACTTGTTTTTCGTTCATTTACAGGATGGAGCACGCTATCCTTACTACTGGGTGTATGCCTAAAATTTCTTTGTAAATTAAATGCCCATCTTCTAAACAAAGGTTTAACATAAACAGTGTACTTTAACAGGACTAACTTTATAGGACGCCAAATGAAACAACATGATGAAACATTATTGTTGATGGAATACGATTGAATTGAATCACTACAGTACATTGAGTTTGTCCAAAAAAATAATTACAGCTAAATGACTGATATTACCCACTGTTGTGATTCTGTGATGAAAATCAATTATTTGGGGACAGCATCAGATGATTTATATTGCGCTGCATGAAGTTAGTTTACCTTTAGTAAACGGTCTTTAAGTTAAACCACTGTTGTTAATATGGGTCAAAGTGTTCGCCTTCAGAGGCATTTTATTTTGATAGCTTTAAAAACAACAAGGGGATATTTTTTACAATCCTTTGAACATCTAATTAGTTTATCACATTTTGACAAATCAGGACCAACATTTCTGTGTGTATGAGTTAATTTAGGGTATAGCAATGCCCATTGTTCATCACAAATCTCAATCCACTAGCAACTGCCGTCACATTGTCATCAATTATTCACAACACTTTAAGCATAAAATAATGTATGATTAACATACAATGGGCATTGTTGTGACTGAAATAATGATCTGATACACACAATTTGTTACTCATTATTCGTCAAAAAGTGAATTCAAAGTGTTATGACAAGAATATTGATGGATGAAATGTCACAATAACTGCTCTGCAAATAATTGACATCCTTTGAATTTAATGTTTAAATATCAAATTGATATCTCAAAAGTTTTTTTTTTTAAACCTAGTACGATTTCTGCAAAATAATTCATGGGCCTGTGTTATGGTGGGCCTAGTGTCCCATCTGCCACCTCCAGGCCCAAGCTTGGAAACTACAAATCCAGGCTCTGTTGCCAATGCCATCTTGAATGGGGTATTACAATGTACTTAGTGGTGAAGTTGAAACCTAAGCCTTGATTTCCTCTTAAATAAATAACCCACAACAGATCACATGGTAATTTATCCTTTTTATCCTACCAGGAGAAAACAGAAAACATTGTACAGCAGAAACAAATAGTGTAAGTTGTTTGTCACCTCACGATGCATGTGCGTACAGATACATTTACAGTGTAGGTGTAGGGAAAAAGGTGCTGTGAGCTCTTTATTTAAGGAAAGACATAGTATCCAACTAATTCATCAATTAAATACAATTCTTCTCCTTTACTCCTTTTTATCACTTCCTCTGCAATCTGAATATATATATTCCACATACTAAGAATGTTGCAATATGATTGGTCAAGAGTTGATCACGTGATGAAGCGTAGTTTTTCCCATCTGATCACCTGAGAAGGAAAGTTCGTTACACTCTGGGTGATAGTACTTTTTGGTTTCGCTGATCTCTTCACTCCTCACAGTCCTAACGTATGATCAATATTTTGAGTACGCGTGAAATAAAAGTGCGTAGCTCGGACTATCAATTGTAGCTCGGCGCAGACGACGCCACGGTGCGCGGTAATTACAAATTTGTTGGCATACGTACAAAGCAGTGCAAGCCTTCCATTTCCCCGACACAGTATTTCACCAAAGCAAGTATGCAATTCTCTACCAACTCGTACCAAAATTGACCTAGAATTCTCCCTATCGCATGTAGCTCTCCGAATCTGAACGTGTGTGGCGCTCTAATTTTTTTACCTTTAATTCTTGGGATATGAACTTCCGGTCCACGAACATTCGGCAATCTTGTACAATATAAAGGGACCAGGGTATCCAACTAATTTTATGAATATTAACCCTAAACCTAACCCTGACCTTAACACTAACCCTAAACCTTATTCTAAACCTAACCCTGACTCTAACCACAACCCTACACAAAATTTTCACTGCTTAATTCATTAAAAAAAGTGATTTCTTGGTCACTTTCTGCCGACAACCAGCTCTTACCGGAAGTATGCGTCCCAAGAGCAATCGATCAGATATCGGTATCGTGAGGTGATATCGCTTGATATCGGCTATATGCGATAGGGAGAATTTCACTTTCGTATATTTTATATGAATTATGAAAGGTATTCTCGGAGGATCTATTTTCTCACCAATACTGTACAGGTAAGCGAATTTCGATTACTTCTTGCTTTTCCGTCAAAATCTTATGAGTTAGCGTCACTATGTCATTGTGTTCATTGGAATTTGTAGAGTCTATATCGCAACGTGCACAAAGTCAATTTGCTTCCGGGTTTCGGAGCGTCGCGTGAATATGAAACCAAAAAGTATGATCATGTAGCCGCACGGACCCGAACGCTTTTGTACATTAAATTGTCATTTATTTTATAGATTGTTGGTATCAGATGTGGAATATAAAGCAAATAATCAACTTTTGGTTTCAGGCAATGAGACGAACTATCACTTCCTCAGCAATCTGAATGTATACGCTATCTTTCCTCAGCTTAAGCTTCGGAAAGATAGCTACATCCAGATGGCCTTGGAAGTGATAGTTCGTCCCATTACCTTCACCGACGTTGATTATTTGCTTATTATATTCCACATGCTAAGAATGTTGCTATATGATTGGTCAAGAGTTGATCACGTGATGAGGCGTAGTTTTTCCTATCAGATCACCTGAGAATAAAAGTTCGTTACACTCTAGGTGATAGTACTTTTTGGTTTTGCTGATCTCTTCACTCCTCACAGACCTAATGCGTGATTAATATTTTGAGTACGCGCGAAATAAAAGTGCGTTACACTCGGACTATCAGCTCCCATTAACGCGTCCAAACGCGCGTCATAATGCGCGTCCTAATTAAACACGCGTCATGATGCGCGTCCTAATTAACGTGCATCCTAACGTGTGTTCCCCATGGCAGCGGCTCGGCGTTAGGTAGAGAAGTAAACATTACTTTTGTACGTCAAATTGTCATTTTTGGTATAGATAGTTGGTTTCAGATGTGGAATATAAATCAAATAATCAACTTTGGGTTTCAGACAATGAGACGACCTATCACTCTGAATGTATACGCTATCTTTCCTCAGCTGCGCTTCGGAAAGATAGCTACATCCAGATCGCCTTGGAAGTGATAGTTCATCCCATCACCTTCACCAACGTTGATTATTTGTTTACTATCTTTCCTCAGCTTGGCTTCGGAAAGATAGCTACATCCAGATCGCCTTGAAAGTGATAGTTCGTCCCATCACCTTCACCAATGTTTATTATTTGCTTACAATCCTGCTTTGGTCCATGATTTTGTAACTGATAGGGAAGTAGTAACGGTCGTTTCCTTCTACCAAAATGGCTAGAGTGTGCCCAGTGAATATTTACTGTACTGTACATGGAGCACTTGATGATGATTAAATATATTCTGCCACTCTCATTGGAAAAAGCATCTCACAAAATTCAGGGGGAAAATTGACAAATAATATACAGGGTCTTTTTTTAATGCCTAATGTCATGAAACAAACACCCCTGAACTACATTTTATACATGTAGTTAGACATTATGATGAAACAAACATTCACAGGGAATCCTAATTTAAATGTGGGGACTTATTTGTTGCATTGCAGGGAGCTCCATACCCCACAGCCCCAGTTTATGTTTTCACTGTTACAGCTTGGCTCAAAGAAAAAACTGTTTACTCATTGTAGGGCCAGGACATTGACACGCTATAATTTACAATAATGCATGCAAAAGGTGATCAACATATGCATTTTACTTTGTTATTATAGAAAATAGCTGTGATGAACAGAGAAACCAAAATTAATACTGGTAGGCAGCAACAAGGTATAATGTAGTCATGAAAGAAATTAATCAACAATTACTGTGCAATTTGTTAGAATGACTATACTCTGCATGTACATTTGTCATTACATGCACAATCAATCAACCTTTAACATTGAAGAACAGATGGAAGGTGTAAAAAAAAACAATCTGACACTTCTGACAAATTAATTCACCAGCAACTTCCATCACAGCATTGTTAGTTATTCACGACATTTCTGGCAGAAAAGGGTGGATTGACATGTGTGATACACAATGAGCATTGTTGTGCTCTTGATCAATCAAGTGATACACACAATATTTTGGGGGTCCTGATTAAAGCAAAAATAAAAGTCTAATTACATATTGAAGGATTATTACAAGAATATCAATTGATGATACCACATTAAATCTATCCCCACAACCTTGACATCCTTTGCCTTTG